>BPLQ01008325.1:0-55556 GCA_021605075.1 Caerostris darwini
ATATTAGCTACGATGCATTCGTCTGCCAAAAAAATCCGGCATAAAAACGCATTTTATTTCATACATTCGAGCACTTTTGATTTTTAATACTTCATTACTTATACCGTTTTCCTCGTGCCGAATAGTAGCCAAACACTTTCTTCAAAAAATAAGAAACCGCTTCATTTGAAGCACTATCATTCTGATTGGGAAGACAAAACTAACTGCGTTTTGTTGCAATGTACCCTGGTCTTGTGCTGATTAAAAGCACAATGGGTTTTATGCGAGATGGCCTATCCGTGGTCGGCCGTCAGAGCATTTGAGTCAATTCAGCAGCTCTCCTGGCCACGACGTGAAGCCTTAATTGAAGCGGCGCCAAGCAGACTGTGCGCAAGATGGAAGCCCTCGTCCCACAACGATTAGGAATGACAAAACTCACTCAATACACACTTACTGGAATGAGCGTGGAAGTGTCGAGGTCGTCCAAGGTCATGGGTTTGCAAAAGTAAAGTAAGGAAGTTTTTATTAACCATGTAAATTTTAAAGCTTTATGTCATTGGGAATAATCAACATTAACAAAATAACGGTCAGAATTTAAGAAAATAGTAAATTTTTTTTTCTCTTTTTTAGCATTCATTATATAAATACGGGCCTGAATGGCCGAGTGTCTGGAGATCGGTGCCACGAGTTCGAGTCACATACACATGAATCCATATACAGATATGCCCAAACAGATGACCACAAATATTGTTTAAGGACGTACAAACATACGCACGAACATATTCGCATATGAAATTACATTCTCCAGCATAAGCACATGCAACCATACAAGCATACACAAGCACTAATCTGCATGCATGTATATACACAAAGATACATACTCGCATATATACGCTTCACACCCACAAACATATACGCATTTACAACTGCACATGTAAACATGCACATACATACATGCATATAGAAACATTGATAGAGCCTGATGGACGAGTAACTAGGGCTCTCGCTTATTTAATACATTTAAAGGCAAATAATTATAGATTCGTAAAAGGACTCCACATTTAAGCCGAAAATCCGAAACTCGGATACGCGTAGTAGGAGCGAAATACAATTCTTCTCCAGGTAGATCATGTAGAGCGCCGGAATGCGCTAAATATAATTGCTCTCCAGATGAGAGACTATAAATTAAACGTTTCTCAGTGGGAGATCAGGTTATTATGTACTTGCTCACCTCATTTTCAAACTTACGCGGAAAGGTTGTCAGCCCTACGTCGTACAGTTATATTAGACCGGGACCTACAGTTTAAAGTTGCTTCTGAACCACTACAAACACCTGTTTCACCGCCGGGAATCAAACTCGTAACCTGTGCACGAAGCGCCAGAGCACCAGTCACTCGGCCATCAGGAACTCAAATATCATCGACTGTTAAACTTTTATTGAATTCACACTTACAAAAATTCGATGTCGAGCACTACGCAACTGAAGCTTGATTGTGGTTAACTTTTTCAGAGTAATAAATTTCCTTCTTAGTGTTGTGCTCTATAAATGCAATTTAGCAAAAAGGTTTCTGAATTATACGGTTTTTAAGATTTTCTTTCCGCAATTTTCAACGTCGCAAAATAATTTGTTGATCCGAAAAATTGGAAAATAATAAATAAATAAAAGCTTAAGCTTCCGAGGCTCCGCGAAATTATTCGCCGAATTTATGAAGGAGATAGTTCTTGGAAGTTTTTATATCGATGCTTCGAGAATAAAGAACAGAAGCCGAAGAAGAAATCTCGATAAATATTTTTCTACGGCTTTTCTCCTAGCAGGTTCCATTGCGCTGCTGTCAAACATTTCACGTTCTCAAAATTCCATTACAACAACCCTGTTTTCTTGATGAACAGTTGCACTCCACATTCTTATTTAAATGCAAATGCAAAAGCAAATTCTTAGATGTTAAAGAAGTTAGTTTTGAGAGAAAATATTATACAGATACTTTTATAAAAATTTTAAAATGCATTAAGTATTTCAGAATCTATTTATCCATCTGTCTATTGGGACATGATGGTCGAGTGTCTGGCTTGTTTAGATTGTTCTCGTTAAATTGTTTATTCTGCACGACTCGTGGCTCAGTGGTAACTTGCACCGATGGTGGTTTGGTTTGGTTTGTCGTTCTACGGTCATCTTGTGCACACTTTAGGCTAAACAGACCGGGACCTACAGTTTAAAGTGGATTCCGAACCCCTACCGCTGGTGAGCAATGACTGAGGTCAATCCGCTGGCGGCTTTGTTGTACGCACTGTTTCAAAAAACGAGAGGACTCGATGGTGTCTCGTGTTCCGCCTTTTGCCTCGTTAGTCGAACTACCTGGTGGGAGTTTTCCAGGTTTTCTCCCATATTTTAAGCAAGTGCAGTTAGAACCCACTAAAAGTTCTCCCGAAAAGCACTGTCCTCCTTCTTCAGCAAGTCAGACTTCTACCTAGGGTGCTCCATCCCAACAGAATCTGCCTCTTTCCCGCCATCCATGAGAGTATTACTCATGGGATGTCCGTCCAGCACTATAGGACACTGAGGACAAAGACAAATACATAAATTTTTTTTTCCGAAAGGTTTGGTTTGTCGCTCTACTGTCATTTTTTTGCACACTTTAGGCTAATTGGATAGGGATCTACAATTTAAAGTGGATTCCGAACTACTAATAATTCGAATCTGAATATTATGGTACTAAAGGACAGAGCGCTAGCCAATTGGCCAACAGACACTTTTTTACGAAATAGAAAAGGAAGTTAATTTGCTATCTGCATCATCTTTCAATACTGTTCCCTCGAAATGTGTAATATTTGAACTTCAATGCACTTTTCTCTAGACCAGGGGTCTCCAAACTACGGCCCGCGGGCCAAATCCGGCCCGCTAGTGTCATCCATCCGGCCCGTGACAGCGAATAGCTCATTGTTGCTGTAATAAATTGGATAAAAAAATGATAATATTGCAGAATGATAATATTGACTTGCTGGGTAAAGCTTAATGACAAGCGTAATACGCAGAAAATTTAACTTAAGCATAACAACTAACAAATAATTGAAATGAATCCCACTAACATTATAAACTAGTGAATATCCCGCGGTTACCCTCAGTAGTTATGTTGGGGTAAAGAATATCGCATATGTATGTATATAGATGTTTGGAATGTATATATCCTGTATCAAAAATATGATTTTTATCCTGAAAATCTCTCAGGAACGGAAAAGCTAAATTAACGCGAATGAAACCGCGGGGTATCCACTTGTAAAAAAATACTAATGAGATTTATGTAATTGTGAGTTTTCACTGACAATAGTTTGTAGTTGTGGATCAATTTTACTTGTACCAATTATTAAAAGAGATTGTAGTAACTGAACCAGAGAATTTAGCAAGCGTATGCTCGCTCAGAGCGCGTACTCGGCGATTAGTCTAAAAATTATAGGTAATGGCAGAAAAATTAAAACAGTTTTGGCCCTTGGTACTTATTGGATACAGTACTGCCTTAAGGCTGGAAAGTTTCTAGAAACCTGCTCTAGAAAATTGCTATACATGAAAAATTTGCCTTTTTTTTTTTTTTTTTTTTTTTTTGTCTATTAGTATTTATAAACAGTATTTTTTTAATAATATACAAGAAAAATAACACTCCTACTTTAACCTCAGATTAATTTAGAAAACTTTTCAAACATACATAAAAAAATTTCAGTACAGTAGTTTTGATGTTGGGAGCCTGATGACCGATGACTAGTGCTCGGTGCTGCATGTTTCGGGTTCGAATCTCGGTGGCTGCATGGATGTTTGTAGTGATTCGGAATCCACTTAAATAGAAAGTCCCGGTCTCATATGGCTGTAAGAACTTCTCGCCCGCATATCCTCCCCAAACTATAAAGGGACAACTCAGAACTAGGCACGGTGATGCGGTGTGGTGTAGTACTAGTAGTAGTGAGGGTAGAGCAACAAACTAAACAGACAGTTTTGTAACTTACTTTTGGAAGTGGGTATGAGTCTGAACATGAATTTTGATGTTGTTATTAATGCTATGTTTCAACATTTTACAATGAAGGAGCTAGAGGCCGCTACGCGGCCAAGGATCTCCGTATTAATTTACAATAAGAAGAGGTATAGAAGATATAGGGTGATTATTAAAAATATTTATCGATATATGAGTCCTGTGGCATGGATGTTTGCTGTGGGTCGGAATCCACTTTAAACTGTAGGTCCCGGTCCAAATGAACTGGCGTCCGTTGCATGTTTCTTTTAGCAATCGATGCCAAATAACGGTCCCGAAAGTGACAGTTTCGACCTTGACCTGGTTGTCTGTGCCTGTTGCCAGTGTCCAGATGCTTCGCATGACGCTTTCGGCTATTTTTAAGTCTTCACAGACCTCGTCAGCATCTTCCCAGTTTCCATTTTCGCCTGCCATTTCTCACAATCCGTCAAACGAATTCTGGATGACATATTCCATTTATCACAAGTGATAGTTTTACCTAACTACTTGTAACAGATGCGCTGAAAAGTTCGTAGGCTGACACATAGATGGCGCTACTAGTATTTTACAGTTTTGTCAGATAAAATATGCATTTGAATAGCGATGAAAATAATACTGAATAATAAATATATGTTGTTGAGCGATGGCTAATATTAAATAAATAAACAATTATATTTTCATTCCTAAAAAAATAGGAAATACAATGCAATTTTAATGCCCGTGTATTCTAAATTAACAATGCATAGAATGTTCAGAACATTTTAATTCCTACAATTCATTTAAATAACGTCATAAGCAACGTCATAACTAAATTTTCATTGGCTTATATTATACTATAATTCCAACCAATGAAATCCCTACTACTAAAATACAGATGAAATTAGCCTAAATATTTTATCTGAACACAAGTATATATGAGTAAATTAAATTAATATTTGCCTTTCCAAGTCTACGGAGATCTGGCTCTATCTATCTATCTATCTGCATA
This sequence comes from Caerostris darwini, assembly GCA_021605075.1. NCBI lineage: Eukaryota > Metazoa > Arthropoda > Arachnida > Araneae > Araneidae > Caerostris > Caerostris darwini. Next base: position 4,960 of record BPLQ01008325.1, read on the forward strand.
TTACAATCTTTGACATTTTAACTTCATATCACCCACGTGCACTCCTTTTCACACATGCCGAAATAAACACGTGCTAAAAAATTGCATATTTTTTGGAGCGAAAGTGAATCCCATTGGACTACACGATGGCGTTGACACCCAATTACCAACCAATCATTGCAGTCATTTAATATGACTCATTCATTGCAGTCCATTTAATAGGATTAACATAAAGCACTTTTTTATTGTTCCTTTAATTTTTCTCGCCAGTGTACATTTATACAAGGGCCTGATAGTCAAGTTATTAGCGCTATGGCGCTCGGTGCCACAGGTTTCGGGTTCGAATCCCGGCGGTGCCACGGATGTTTGTAGTGGTTCGGAATCCACTTTACACCATAGGTCGCGGTCTAATAAGACTGTAGAGAGACGGTCGTAGGGCTGACAACCCTACCCGTAAAAAGAAAACCTCTATTGTCTAGAAATATGCCAGTAGGTTTAGGTGTTTTTAGCTTCTTTTTTCATTGTTTTTTCTTTTCCTGCTTTTAATGTTTGTTTTCTTTTAAATCAGACGATTTTTTTTTTTTTTTTCCTTTTGCCAATTCTTTTTTTTCTTTTTTTCGCTTCACTTCTTTTTAATTATTGTGGCCATTTTAATTACATTTAATTTTAAGAATATGAATTAAAGCTAACTTGTGTTACGTTCCTCTATTTTAAATATTCTAAATAATAAAATCTGTTTACCCTAAAATATATTTACTATTTTACTGTCTTATTCGCAGAAACTGCACCCTTTTCCCTCCTTCCATGAGGGATACGAAAAAAAACAACTGTCTTATTCTGGCAAAAACAATCAGCAAAGTAATTTTTTTAAATGTTTCTAATTCGTTTTTTTATCAGTAAATAAAAGGATTCTTATAAACAACAAATATTTACCGAAAGTTTAGTTGTTTTTAGCTTCTTTTTTCACTGTTTTTTTCCTTCTTTTAACTTTGTTTTCTTTTAAGTCAGACGATTTTTTTTTTTTTTCTAATTTTTTTTTATTTCTTTTCTCTTCACTTCTTTTTAAGAGAAAAAAATTATTGTTTAGAAAATTATTGTTTGTATGCGTGTCATGATAAATATGCTCATTTAGAAAGCTATTGTATACATTGTTCGTAACTTGAGTTACGTTCCTCTATTTAATATTCTAATCAATAAAATCAATTTTTTATAAAATCTATTTACTATTTTACTATCTTATTGTTTCAAAAACAATCACCAAAGTAATTTTTTAAATGTTTCTAATTATTTTTTTATCAGTAAATAAAAGGATTCTTACAAACATCAAAACTTTACCGAAAGTTTAATTGTTTTTAGCTTCTTTTTTCTTCTATTCTTTTAACGTTTGTTTTCTTTTAAATCTGATTGTTTATATGCATGTCATAATAAATATGCTCGTTAAAAAACTATTAACTCGTGCATTTCTGCAAGAATGAATTATGAATAAATTAAGAATGAATTATGTTTTATGAATTAAAACTGACTTGAGTTACATTCCTCTATTTAATATTCTAACAAATAAAATCTCTTTACTATTTTACTATTTTATTCTGGCGAAAACAATCAGTAAAATATTTTTTTAAATGTTTCTAGTTCGTTTTATTTATCAGTAAATAAAAGGATTAGTACAAACATCAAATCTTTACCGAAAGTTTAATTGTTTTTAGCTTCTTTTTTCTTCTATTCTTTTAAAGTTTGTTTTCTTTTAAATCTGATTGTTTATATGCATGTCATAATAAATATGCTCGTTAAAAAATTATTAACTCGTGCATTTCTACAAGAATATGAATTAAAACTAACTTGAGTTATGTTCCTCTATTTAATATTCTAATTAATAAAATCTATTTACTATTTTACTTTCTTATACAGGCAAAAACATTCAGCAAAGTAATTTTTTTTAAATGTTTCTAATTTTTTTTTTATCAGTAAATAAAAGGTTTCTTACAAACATCAAATCTTTACAAAAAGTTTGATTGTTTTTAGCTTTTTTTTTTTTTTTCATTCTTTTTTCCCCTTCTTTTAATGTTTGTTTTCTTTTAAATCAGACAATTTTTTTTTTTTGCCAATACTTTTTTATTTCTTTTCACTTCCCTTCTTTTTAATCACTGTGGGCATTTTAATTATATTTAATTTTAAGAATATGAATTAAAGCTAACTTGAGTTACGTACCTCTATTTAATATTCTATATAATAAAATCTGTTTACCCTAAAATCTATTTACTATTTTGCTGTCTTATTCTGGCAAAAACAATCAGCAAAATAATTTTTTTAAATGTTTCTAATTCTTTTTTTATCAGTGAATGAAAGGATTCTTACAAACATCAAACTTTACCAAAAGTTTAGTTGCTTTTAGCTTCTGTTTTCACAGTTTTTTTTCACCTTCTTTTATAACGTCTGTTTTCTTTTAAATATGATTGTTTATATGCATGTCATAATAAACTCGTTAACTAACTTTTGCTCGTCCAAAAATTATTTACTCGTGCATTTCTGCAAGAATGTGAATTAAAAATAACTTGAGTTATGTTTCTCTACTTAATATTCTAATGAATGAAATCTGTTTACCCTAAAATCTATTTAATATTTTACTATCTTATTCTGGCAAAAACAATCAGCAAAATAATTTTTTTTTACTTTCTACCTTCTGTTTTTTGCATTCTAATTTTTTTTTATCAGGAAATAAAAGGATTCGTACAAACATCAAATCTTTACGAAAGTTTAGATGTTTTCAGCTTCTTTTTTCATTCTTTTTTTTTTTTTTTCTTTCTTTTAATGTTTGTTTTCTTTTAAATCAGACGTTTTTTCTTTTCGCTTCACTTCGTTCTAATCACTGTGGACATTTTAAAAAACTTTGTTTACGAAGGAAAAAGCAAAACTCGAAGTTCATTTTAAAAAGAAGAAGAAGAGGGGAAAAAAAACCAAACGATAAAAAAAGGAAGCCGCATGGAACTCCATAAACCTTCTGAAAGACGGTTCGGTGCAATTGACCTGGTCACGTGACTGGGTTCTGTTGACGTCGTTGGAAGCTCGGTTAATGTTAACAACCTGCAAACGACTTTTTCCGGAAGAATAAAATAAAGCGAAACGAAAGTCTGGAGACGCGAGACAGGGCTGGAAGAGAAATCAGACGATCTTTTGCATTGTCTGCTGCACCCCTTCTCTCTTTTGGAACACGCACGCTGACTTGGAAAACGGGTAACGATTTTTCACGAATGAGATTCGATTCGAAGCGCTCTAGAACAATGGGACAGAACACGAGGATAAATGTAATTGGAACAGTTTTATCTGTCCCAAATTATAATCAAATATTGTTAGCGTTGATGTTGGTTTCGTGTAATTGGTTTTATTTCGTGTGTGGCTTTGTATTCAGCCGCATAGAAAGAAAAATTAGATATTGAACAACGGCTTTATAATTGCAATTGATTTCCAGAAATGTTTTCAAAAAGGAGGACCTACAGAATTCTACTGGCGTCCGATATAGGTTTCAGTCTGGCAAACAAAACGAACCAATTTATTCTTTCTTCTCAATTTATTCTCTTCTTATTAATTGCAACAACTTCTTGTGAATTTTTTTGTGTGGTAATACTCTTATTATATCGAAATCATACACAAACAAGCTGAATACACATGTTGGATAAAATACTTTTCGGTATGTTAAGATCTAAAGCGATCTTTTAGATCCTATCGGGTTCTTTAAAACGAAGGCAGATACTGATGGTAGAGATAATTCTTGTTTGCTTGCATTTTTATTTAAAATCATATAGGTATGTCATTAAAATGGGCATACACTGAGGATATGTTTAAAAAACAAGGAGCGTTTTTCTACGGCTAATTTATTTAAGAATAAATTAAAATTTTTAATTAGAATTTGCAGGATTTAAGAATTTCAGAAAATATATATCTATATTAGTTATAAAAATATTTGTGTGTATAAAACAGGATTGACTGAATCATTTAATATAAATTTCTGTTTATTAATACTCTAATAATTCATTTCTTAATAATCAAAAAGGATTTATTTTTTTAAGTTCTAGATAAGTAAGATATACGTTTAATTTAATCATAATTTTCAGCTTTTATCCTTTTATATTTCTTACATACTTTATCAGACTACCATAATACTTGGACTTATAAGATAACTTACTTGGATACTTTTACATGATACAGATACATACTACATTACACTGCATACATACATGATACAGATACATACTACATTACATTTCATGCATACATACATGATACAGATACATACTACATTACACTGCATACATACATGATACAGATACATACTACATTACATTTCATGCATACATACATGATACAGATACATATTACATTACATTGCATACATGATACAGATACATATTACATTACATTGCATACATGATACAGATACATATTACATTACATTGCATACATACATGATACAGATACATATTACATTACATTGCATGCATACATGATACAGATACATATTACATTACATTGCATGCATACATGATACAGATACATATTACATTACATTGCATGCATACATGATACAGATACATATTACATTACATTGCATGCATACATGATACAGATACATATTACATTACATTGCATACATACATGATACAGATACATATTACATTACATTGCATACATACATGATACAGATACATATTACATTACATTGCATGCATACATACATGATACAGATACATATTACATTACATTGCATACATACATGATACAGATACATATTACATTACATTTGCATATATACATGATACAGATACATATTACATTACATTGCATACATACATGACACAGATACATATTACATTACATTGCATACATACATGATACAGATACATATTACATTACATTGCATACATACATGATACAGATACATACTACATTACATTGCATGCATACATACATGATACAGATACATATTACATTACATTGCGTGCATACATACATGATACAGATACATATTACATTACATTGCATACATACATGATACAGATACATATTACATTACATTGCATGCATACATACATGATACAGATACATATTACATTACATTGCATACATACATGATACAGATACATATTACATTACATTGCGTGCATACATACATGATACAGATACATATTACATTACATTGCATACATACATGATACAGATACATATTACATTACATTGCATACATACATGATACAGATACATATTACATTACATTGCATACATACATGATACAGATACATACTACATTACATTGCATGCATACATACATGATACAGATACATATTACATTACATTGCGTACATACATACATGATACAGATACATATTACATTACATTGCATACATACATGATACAGATACATATTACATTACATTGCATACATACATGATACATATACATAGCACACGCAATACATTGCATACATGCATGATACGTATACATAGCACAATTGCATACATACATGATATATATAGTACATAATAAATTGTATGCGTACATGATATACTAGTACATAGTACATTGCATACATATGCGATACATATACATAGTACATACATTACATTGTATACATACATTACATTGCATACATACATAATGCATATACATAGTACATGCATAATACATATACATAATACATACATGCATTACATAATAGATGGACTTAATTCAAAAGGTTTGATTTTTTTAAGCTATAGATTAGTAAGTCTGATTAATTTTCAGATTTTATCATTTTATATTTCTTACATACTTTATCAGACTACCACAATACATTTACTTACAAGATAACTTATATGGATACGTGGACATAATACATACATACATTGCATTACATACATATACATAGTACATACATAATATACATAGTGCATACAAAATATATACATGCATTACATAATACATGAACTTATAATTCAAAAGCTTTGAATTTTTTAAGTTGTAGATAAATAAAATATGGATACAACATAATACATAAATTACTTCACATACATACATTACATAATACATGGTTTTATAATTTAAAAGGATTTTTTTTTTTTTAAATTATAGATAAGTAAGATATACTTTTGGTTTAAGCATAACTTTCAGCTTTTATTTTTTAACATATCTTACTACTATAATACACGGACATATAAGATTGTAAAACTTAAGAATTTATTTAATTAAATATTGATGGGCTCATAAGATTGTAAAAATATGAAACTTCTAAGCTTTGCAAATACAAATCATTTAAAACAACTGCATCGGGTTTTTTTTCGATGTCTTCAATTCTTTTGTAAACATTTTACTTTATGTGTGAAAAAAGTGATAGAAAAAAATGATCAAATGTTGTTGTTGTAACTAGTCCGGCACCCCATGAGGAAAAATGGAAAAAAACTCAACTTCTGTTATGACGGAGCACCGGTAGGTAGGACTTGGCTCCGAGTCGCTGAAGCAGGAGGGAATTTCCAAAGCCCATTTGCGCATCGTATGGGAGAAAAACCAGGAAAACTCCCACAAGCAGTCTGACTCACAAGGCAAGATGCTGAACATCACAATCCCATTGAATGAGTCTCCTAGTTTTTGAAACAGTGTCTACAACAATGCCGCAAGCGAAATGAACCTCAACCCTAGATGGCCAATTGGCTAGCACTTTGGCCTTTGGTACCACAGGCTTCAGGTTCAAATCCCGGAGATGGCACGGATGTTTGTGAGTGGTTCGGAATCCTCGTTAAATTGTAGGACCCGGTCTAATTAGCCTAAAGTGTGCACAAAGTGACCGTAAAACGGCAAACCAAACTAACAAACCTCAGCCCTAATGCTCACCGGCATCACACGTTACCACTGATCCAGGGCCAGAATGGTCGAGTGCCCAGCACTCTGGCACTCGGTACCACAGGTTTCGGGTTCGAATCCCGATGGTGCCATGGATGTTTGTAGTGGTTAGTAATCCACTTTAAGCCGTAGGTACCGGTCTCATATGAATGTAAAGAGCGTCACGGAGCAAAAGTCAGACTTTTACCTACGGGTGCTCCATCACAACAAAGCTGCCCCCTTTCCCTCCATCCATGAGTAGATCACTCATGGGATGTCCGTCCTGCACTGCAGGACATTGAGGATTATTCACCACTGATCCACGGGCATGCTGAAATGTTACATTAAGTGTTAGAATTTCAAATCTGTTTGAATGAAAAAAATTCGAAAGGACATAAAATTAAAAATGTTTAAAGTACATTGCAATATTTCCTGATCAAAAGAATTAAAAAATTTAGCTATTATGAATAGAGATGGGGCCTGAATGGCCGAGTGGCTAGCGCTCTGGCGCTCGGTACCCAAGTTTCGGGTTCGAGTCCCGACGGTGCCATGGATGTTTGTAGTGTTTCGGAATCCACTTTAAATCGTAGGTCCCATTCTAATAGGAGCGTTACGGGGGCATTGTTACTCCGCGTCCTTCGCTTAACTTCAAGTTACACGCGCCCTCTGGGTAATGCAAAGTGAGTAACGTCTGTGCAGCGCTTGCCTTAAGGCATCCATGACCAAGCTGTCTAAGTGTTTGCCAGCTGCATTAGAAAAAAAAAAAATGAATTGAGAGTGAATTTGTTAATTTTGAAATTTCCGCATTCTAACAGTTTCGATTTCAATGAAAGCATTTCTTTTCTTTTAAAAAGATTTTTTACTTATTTGACCCTAAAAAACTGATATAAGTTCTATCTCTTACATATTAAACGCTCTATTATATTTATTTAATTTAAATTAAAGTGAAAGTAATAATTTAAAAAAAAAAAAATCTTAACTAGTAAAACTAATGCTCAACTAAATAGGACACTTTAATTATTTATTATTATTATTTTGCTACTATTATTTTTCATTACTTATTACTAGTACTATTTGTTTTATTTAAGAATAAACTTTAATTTTCAATTAGAATTAAAAAGTCAAACTAATTTTTATTAAATTATTTTTAATATGTTTTTTTGGTGAAAAAACAAAAATAATTATCCAATAAGTTACAATAAATGCTTTATTTTTAAAATATTTCATTAAATTAAAATATTTATTTATTAGAAAAATTTTAATATATATTTAATGCATTGATAATTATGTGGCTTTCTCTAAATAACCTCAATTATAGTAATTAATTGCCATAGTTTTATTAAATCTAAATTCCTGGTTAACATTTATAAATTTTAGGATTTATAGATGTTATGAATAATTAATAATTATGATGCAACTATGTTAACTTAGGTAACAAATGTTAATTATTATGTTACATAATATTATTATATAACGTTATTTAGTTATAATTTGACAATATCAAACTTATTTATTACCTAAAGAATTAATACGGAAAACGTAAGTTATTTAAAATTTAAAGTTATCTAAAATTATTAAAGTTACTTAAGTTAGTTAAGTTTAGTTCAGTTAGTAAATTTAAAGTTATTAAAGTTACTTAAAGTTATTTATTTAACTAAATAGATAAAAAAATTTACAAAAAGTAGACAATTAGTCAATAAAATAGACAGAATAATCAAGCAAAATAGACAGACTAGTTTAACAGTCAGATTAGATTAACAGCCAAGATTCATATTTGCCTTTATTTATGTTCAGTAATGTAAAAATTTCTCTGGCGCTCGGTGCCACAGGTTTCGGATTCGAGTCCCGGCGGTGCCATGGATGTTTGTAGTGGTTCGGAATTCACTTGAGACCGTAGGTCACTGTCTAATATGACTGTAGAGCGTTGGGCGCTGGGCGTAGGGCTAACAAACCTATCCCTTAAAAAGAACATCTCCTGTCTAGAAAGATCTCCCTCGCCCCCCTTCTCCTTGGCGTTCAGGACAAATGAGGCAATCGGCCTCGAGATTCTCACTAGAGGGAAAGTACAGCGCAACCTGCGCTCACGTTGAAAAACGTTTAGTTTATAGTCGTTCATGCCGAGAGCAAATATATTTAGTGCATGCCTTTGTATTAGTTGGCCTACCAGGAGAATACACTCAAGAGCCAAAACATTATGACCACCTGTCAATAACGAGTTGGCCCACCTTTGGCGCGCAACACAGTTTGAACCCGCCTTGGCATGGATTCATACCACCACTTAATACCACTTCCACCTGATCACGTGCCTTCCACGTCATCCAGGCGAGTTCATTGCAAAATGTAGGGGTGGTCATAATGTTTTGACTCTTGAGTGTAACTGTATTTCGCGCATCTTACGCCTATCCGAGTGTCGGATTTTCGTCTTAAAAGTGGAGTCCTTCCCCTAATCTATAATTATCTGTCTTTAAATGTGTTAAATAAGTTTTTGGATCGAGTCCCGGTGGTATCATGGATGTTTGCAGAGCTTCGGAATCCACTTTGCCTGATATGACTGTAGAGCGCTGGGCACAGACTTGATAACCCTATCCCGCAAAAAAGAAAAACATCTCCTATCTCGAAATCTGCCAGTAGGCAGACGGCCTTGGCCAACCATGGGGCTGTTACGACACTGATGATGATGATGAATGTAAGAATTTAGGAAATATATGAGGGCCTGAATGGCCGAGTGGCTACAGCTCTGGCGCTCTGTACTACAGGTTTCGGGTTCGAGTCCCGGCGGTGCCATGGGTGTTTGTAGGGGCTCGGAATCCACTTTAAACCGTAGGTCCCGGTCCTAATAGGATCGTAGAGCGTTGCGGGGGCATTGTTACTCCGCGTCCGTATATTCAAGTTACACGCGCCCCCTGGGTAATGCAAAGTGAGTAACGTCTGTGCAGCGCTTGCCTTAAGGCATCCGAGACCAAGCTGTCTAAGTGTTTGCCAGCTGAATTGGAAAAAAAAAAAAAAAAAGGAAATATCTGAATAAAATAATTTTGCATCTCATAAATATTAAAAAATTTTGAATTGCTTTTATAATTTTTGAAGTTAAATTAAAATTTTAAATCCAAAATAAGGAAAATATGTTGACAGATAAAAGTTCCCAAAATTCTATCCTAATGTAAAAATTTCGTAAGCACACCACTGAATGTGTGCGTGTGCATGTTATGATCAGCTGTAAATACAGATATAAAGAGCAAACTTTGAAATTTTGACCAAATTCCTTTACCTTCAGTTCATTGCCAAAATCGAATAAAGTAGTTGCAGCGACATCCAAATGCTGATTGCTATTCATTCACACAAATCCAATTATGAATCCCATTTACTGAATTGGAGAGGAAATCACTGACTTGATTACAACAATGAATCATCAGTGGGCTTGTTTGAATTCTGCACCAAATTGAGTTTTCCCTTCGTCATACGCATTCATCAAATAAATGACAGCAATGGTGATTAGTGCACATTTAATTTTCTCTTTATAAGATAATTTATCTTAATAAATGAACTCAAAGAAATAAAATGTTATAATTTTAATTTACTATATGTAAAATATTAGATTTTATTTAGCAATTAGCTAGTTTAGCCAATTTAATTAGCAATTAAAGAAATAGTGCACGGGGAATTGCCTTGCCAACTGGCTAGCGCTTTGGCCTTTGGTAATACAGGCTTCAGGTTCGAATCCTAGCGGAGACATGGATGTTTGTTAGTATTTCGGAATCCACGTTTGACTGTAAGTCCCGGTCTAATTAGCCTAAGTGTGCACAAAATGACTGTAGAGGGACAAACCCATACGACCCGCAAATGCGTTGTAGTTCTCCCGGAAGGTACTGTCCTCCCTCTTCAGCGACACGAAGCCAAGTCAGTCTTCAACCTACGGGAGCTCTATCACAGCATTTTCCCCCTCCTTTCTCCTTCCTTCCACGAGAACACATGCGTTCTTGGACTTGATCTAGATGTTGCTGTTGACCTATGGCCAAAGTTCTGTAGTCATATACTGGGACATACAGTTTAAAGTGGATTCAAAATTGTTACAAACGCCCATGGCATCCCCAGGACTTGAACCCGAAACCTATTTAACACATTTAAAGACAAATAATTATAGATTCGTTGAAGGACTCAAAAGAAAGGACTTACTTTTAAGCCAAAAATCCGAAATTTCGGCTACGCGCTCGGTGCGCCAAATATACTTCCTTTCCGGGTGAGAGTCTGTAGGCCAAATATTTACCATTTCTCCTGAACGCCACAAGGTGGCGCGCTTGCCAGTGTGTAGGAGGAAGCATTGTTACGATATTATTATCTTTATCTCACCAAGAAAGTAGTGTTTCTCAAGCTGTTATGTCAAAAAGTATGGTTGAATTTAATGGCAGATAAACAGAAATTAAACATTTATAAAAGGAACCTTTACAAAAATTATATAATAGTACTTTATTAAATCTTCGAAGTAGGCGCGAAATACACTCTCTCTACGGGTAGGCCATCTAAAGCGCCGGGATGCGCTAAATATATTATATATAAAAAAAATTAAAAAATCTATTTCATGGCTTTAATTTCTTACCAAAATTTTTTTCTTTTTTAATGTTTTAGAATTTTCAGAAGGAAAAAAAATTAAGAAAAATTATAGATGTACACATCAACATTGCTGTCATTTATTGTTAACATGACTGTTAGACGTTCTCATATTCAGAAATTTACAAAATATACAATTTTTTTTTTCTATAAAACTTAATAGTACATCTTAATCAATATTATTTAAATACAATGAATCCTGACAAACTATAGAAGCCTTTTGTAAATCATTCTAATGTACAATATTTTTCCAACATCTTTCATCGTGAATCAAAGCAGAAATTTCTTTAATAAAACTTCAAAAACTATTTAAAAAATATTTTTAATTTCTCCAGATTAATAACGCCCGTAATTCAGAAATGTTTATAAAGCATTTTTAATACAGTAATGGACTTTTCGAATAAATAGAAATGAAAAAGTTATCGAAACGGTAGCAAATAATTTTTTTAATGAAACATTCAATTTTCATCAACCATGATATATAAAAATAAATAATCGTTCTTTTTAATTTACCTAAGTGATTAAAATGACATTCTAACGGATTCAAAAATTTTTTATATAAAAAGTTCCCAAGTTTCACAAAAATTCATTATAGTAATTTATGTTTATAAAAAACAAAAAAAATAATTTCTCTTTAATGATTAAAGACGTATATATTTTTATGTGTTTTCAAAATTAAGGTTTCCATTATCTTTGATCGGAATAGAGAGTAAAAATAGAATCAAATTTTCTTTTCATTTGAAAAAAAAACAATTTGCAAATTAATTGTTTACTAATTTAGAAAGGCCAAAATATAAATTTTACAAAAACAGATGACAAATTCCTGCTATCATTGTAAAACAACTGTGAAAAAAAAATCTGGAGGATGTTTGTAAGAAATAAAAAAAACAGAATAGAGAATCTTTGTAAGAAATAAAAACTTACCAGTGCTACTGTGCCCAAAAGATAAGACCAATTTTTACTTTAAAATTCCCGGGGCTTATGGAATTTCAATTTTTTTTTCTTTTTTAGGTTGCTGGCACTGCCCTTGACATCTGCGGGAAATTTGACGTCAAAATATTCATTAGCGTTTGAGTTACGTTCGGCTTCGTGTGACGCTAAAACTGATAACGGCGATTTTTGAAATGTCTGAATTAATCGAGCAAAGAACTTGCATTCAATTTTGTTTGCGGAAACGTATAGAATGTTGCAGAAGGCATTCGGTGAGCATTCCTATATCGGAAAGAATTGTTTAGAAACTTGTATAAACAGTTCAAAGAAGACAGAGAATGCGTTGAAGACGAAGAGCCCTCTGGTCGACCTCCACCTCAACCGACGAAGCTCACGTCCAAAAAATTAAAGATTGGTGCTTCCAAACTGTCTTTTTACAATTAGAGATCTTGCTGATGATGTTGGAATTTTGAAAGCATCGGTCAAATCCATTTTGGACCTCAAAAGCGTCAAGTTTCGATTGGTACTGAATGCGCCAGCTGAAAACACTGAATGCATCAGCTAACACTGCATTCATTCTTCGTGACGTTTTCGCCAAAAAGGAAACCCATGTCGTTCCACAACCACCGTATTCCCACCATTCGACTTCTGGATATTCCCTAAACTCACAAGACCACTCCGGGCATACCATTTTGATTCGATTGAAGAGATTCAACGTGAATCGCCACGCGCTTTGAAAGCCATCCCTGCCGATGACTTTTTACCATGCATTGAGGATTGGAAAAAAAAGTTGGCATAAGTGCATTGTGTCCGGAAGGGATTACTTTGAAGGCGATGAAATAAATTTGGAAGAATAAATAAAGAGTTTTTTGAAAAAAAAATAATTGGTCTTACTTTTTGGGCACAGTATTATAACAATCTGCTTAATATTGAGAAACAAAGTTATATGCCAGTGATATTTGCATAATAGACATAATAGTATATTGCTATATGATAGTACTTTTTTATGCATGACATGAATAGGAATTACAACCCCGGACACAACTTACCCGGAGTGATCTTTTGAGTTTAGGGAATAGCCAGGAGCCGCACGGTGTGAATACGGTGGTTGTGGAACGATATGGGTTTCATTATTGGCGAAAAAGTCACGAAGAATCAATGCAGTGTGAGCTGGAGCAGTCAGTGTTTTTGGAACCAATAGAGATTAGACGCATTTGGGAAAATGGAATTGATCCTTTTGAAATTCCAACATCATCAGCAATGTCTCTAATTATAAATCGACGGTTTGCCAGCACCAAATCTTTAATTTTTTTGGATATGAGCTTCGTCGGTTGAGGTGGATGGTCGGCCAGAGGGCTCTTCTTTAACGCGTTCTCTGCCTTCTTTTAACTTTTTATACCACTTCTAACCATTTCTTTCCGATATAGGAAGGCTCACCGAATGCCTTCTACAACATTCTATACGTTTCCGCAAACAAAATTCAATGCCATTTCTTTGCTCAATTAATTCGACATTTCAAAACTCGCCGGAATCAGTTTTAGCGACTCACAAAGCCAAACGTAACTCAAACACTAATGAATATTTTGACGTGAAATTTCACAGAGATGTTTTCAGAGAGATTTCACAGATGTTTTCAGAGAGATTTCACAGAGAGGACAGTGTAAGCAACCTAAACAAGAAAAAAATTGAAATTCCTTAAAGACCGGGAATTTTAAATTTAAAATTGGTCTTACTTTTTGGACACAGTTGTATATGTGCTGATAGTAAAATAAAACTGAATACCTTTATAAAAATTTCTCTCTAAGACCGGTTTATTTTCTTCTAAATGACTAGTTAAGAGACAGAAAAATATAAATTCATTTGTAATTTCTATTCATGGAATGCAAAAAAAAAAAAGTATATGCTGCTATTCCCATTATGGAAATTTTCTCTGGCATATAACTTTGTTTCTCAATGACAAGCAGATTGTTATAAATCACACGAGATTTAGTTGCATGGAGCTAGAATGTTGGGATAGTTTTTCCTGTTAAAGAATTGAAACTCGTTTTAACTGAGCGTGAAGGTTAAAGTTAACTTTTGTTTTCAGAACTGATAATGAAATACGTTTCTCTTGTTAATGATTGCAGCATTTTTTCACAAAACAATTGAATAACTTACACGAATCCATGGTATTAAATAGCTTGATGAAGAAGATAATGAATTCTCGACTCGTGTGTAAATTTCTTTCAAATGCAATAACAACAAAGATATTTATTTTTTTATTTATTTTTACATTTCGAAATCAACAATTTATTTTCCCCGTATTAAAAAAGTTTAAACTCAAATCTCCTTTTATTGTTAAAATTTTTTTTGCTCTAATTCAGCTGGCAAAGACTTAGACAGCTTCGTCTTGATGCCTTAAGGCAAGTGCTGCACAGACGTTTCTCACTTTGCATTACCCAGGGGGCGCGTGTAACTTGAAGATACGGACGCGGAGTAACAATGACCCCGCAACGCTCTACGATCTTATTACGACCGGGACTTATGGTTTAAAGTAGATTCCGAAAACTACAAACATCCATGGCACCGCCGGGACTCGAACTAGAAACATGGGGTAACGAGCTCCAGAGCGCTAGCCACTCAGCCATTCAGGCCCATTTTTTTTTTATTCTTAACATTCGGTTTCAAATACGTAATAACCTCCATTTCTTAGAAGTATTCAGGTATCCTAAACGGCGGAATGTCTTTTTTCCAGATAAAATAAAAAATTTGATTTCCATACTATTCCAAAGTATCATCCATAAATGGCACTCTGGCATTTCAGGTTCGAATCCTGGTGGTGGCATGGATGTTTGTGAGTGGTTCCGAATCCACTTTAAACTGTAGGTCCCAGTATGTATAGCCCTCATGTGCACAAAATGACCGTAGAGCGACAAACCAATCCAGAAATGGATAAAATCAAATGTCAATATACTCAGCTTATGGTCCAGTAGCAATATGCGCAATTATCATAAAAAGCATACTTGAGGTTCGAATTCGCTGGCCGCTTCGGTGTAATCACTGCTTTCAAAAACGAGGAGACTCGATAGCGATTGTGGTGTATAAAGCATCAATAGTCAAGCTGGCTATTGGGAGTTTTCGCGGTTTTTCCCGTAAGAAGGTCGTGTCTCTAAGGAGCAGTTACTTCTTTAAAGCCCTCCCGGAAGGCATTATCCTCCCGCGTCGGTGGGCTGTTCGTAAAATACATGAGGCCCACTGATTCGTACACAAGCGCACACACAAATGTCAATATCATTGTAGATTGCTTATAATAACTACAAGCATAATATGATCGATATTATTGTATATAGTTTTATATAAGTTCGAGCCTGACTCGTGGCAATGTGCACCACTGGCGAGTATTAAGGCGGATGTTCAATCCGCTGGCTGCTTTGTTGTAGACACTGTTTTCAAAAACGAGGTAACTCGATGGTGTTAGTGATGTTCGGCATCTTGCCTTGTTTAGTCAGATTATCGGGTGAGAGTTTTCCGGGTTTTAACTCGTACGATACGCAAATGCGGGATAGCTCCCCCTAAAAGTTCTCCAGGAAGACACTACCCTATTTCCTCAACCAATTCAATCTTCGGGGCCAAGTCAAACCTCTACCTACAATTGCTCCATCACAACAGAAGCTGCCCCCTTTTCCCTCCGTCCATGAGTGGACTACTCATGGGATGTCCATCCCTCACTGCAGGACACTGAGGATCAGTCACAACAACAACAACTGATGGATGGTGAATTGTACAGTTTTGATTAAACAACTATAATTAATTTAGAAATATTTTATTGATGTACGGCCCCTAGAAAATATTCCTTTTCTTTTTCACATTTTAAAAAACATTTTAATACATGTAAATACTTATAATAAAATAATTTTATCTAGCTAATATTTTAAGTGCATCATTAACATATTAGAATATTCTAAGAAATATGTTAAATGTCAAAGGGTCTGAATGGCCGAGTGGCTAGCGCTCGGTAACACAGGTTTCAAGTTCGAGTCCCGGCGGTGCCATGGATGTTTGTAGTGGTTCGGAATCCCCTTTAAACCGTAGGTCCCGGTCTAATATAATCGTAGAGCGTTGCGGGGGCATTGTTACTCCGCGTCCGTGGCTTATCTTCAAGTGACACGCGCCCCTGGGTAATGCAAAGTGAGTAACGTCTGTGCAGCGCTTGCCTTAAGGCATCCAAGACCAAGCTGTGTAAGTGTTTGCCAGCTGCATTAGAACAAAAAAAAATGTTAAATGTCAACGATTAATAAATTTTTAGATGTTTGTATTTTTTTAGAAGAGCACAAGTAAAGATATAAAATTTTATACAGATTTATTTACATTTTCTAACGGAGAACAGATAATGTATGAAATGCTTTGCATTATTTTTGAAAACATCGTGGTGAAAGACATCATGATCTAAAATGTTTTCATTAGCTGAACAAACAATGCTTTAAAGAATCACAGAGGAAGAGTATATAAAATAAAATTGATTTTTCTATTCTGCGTGGATTTTTATTTATTTATTTTCAGATAATTATCGGTACAATTAAGTACAAGAAGGTAAACATGAAAATAATACATAATAATACATGAAATATTTTTCAGAATCTAGGAGAATATGTAAGAAAAATTATTTTTGAAGCATATAGCTTTCAACAACAAATGTAAAAGGATATACGAAGCTTAATGAATGATTAAAGGAAAACAATAAAAATTAAAAACATAGTAATGTATTAATAATACACACTATATTATTATTAAAACTAAAATTAATTAAATAAAAGTCATTGCATATATATAAACTAGCATATATAAAGTGATAATCATATATACCAAATATGCATAAAAACAAGTAATATAAAAAAAGATTTTAAAGTCAATTCCTACTTTTGTTTCACTCTATTGCAGAAAGTCCTTTATAAATAATTTTCATTTATTTTTTTAAGTTTATCTGGCACCATCTATGTGTAGACATATGCAACTTAAATCTAAAAAAACTAAAATTAATTAATTAAATTTAATTAGTGAATTAATATTTGAAAAAACTATATTAACATCAAGTGTCATCCCCTACAAGTTCAAAAAAAATGTATTTGAACTTGAGTGGATGAATAAAATGTATTTTATGAATGATTGAAAATTTGAACAAGATATATATAGGGAGAAGTGTGAACTAATAGTAGGAATGGAATAATCGGCTCATGTGTACTTTGTGATATACTTCTATGTTTCATGCAACATGAATGATTAAGATTTATTCTTGGCATGATTGACTTTGCACTGCCCATTACTTTGCACTGTCCAGGAGGTGCGTGTAGCTTAAAGATAAGCGGACGCGGAGTAACAATGGCCCCGCAACGCTCTACGACCCTATTAGACTAGGACCTACGGTCTAAAAAAAGTGAATTCCGAACTCCTACAAACAAACATCCATGGCACGACCGGGACTTGAACTCTGTGGTACCGAGCGCCAGAGCTCTAGCTACTCGGCCCTCGGGCCCCTTATAAACATTTACATGTATTAATATTAAAATATAAATAAAATCCTAATTTTGAGAATGAATTTGATTTGCAAAATGTTTAATTTGACTTGCCAAACCTGTCTATATATGCTCACATTACATTATATACATTATATATATATATAATGTACGCGATCATTTATCTATATATAAATGATCGTGTTATATTATTGTTACAAAATATGTTACGCGAGCATTTTGCACAACAGTTGTCGATACACATAAATTAGCATGTACTTCATAGAAACATAATTAAATTGTATGGAAACATATTAATAATTTTTATACAAAAACACACATATATACATTACACAGACGTAGTTTGTGTTTCTATTTACAATAGCCTTTATAACTTAAACTAAACTGAAATTCTAGTATTAATTTTGTCTTCATTATAAAACTAATATTATTATGAATTATTTTAAATCAGAGTATTAGTGAAACAAGTGTAATTTATTTACAATTATATATAATTAAGTAAATTATAATGGAGGTTGCATACATTGTTAGTGCATACAAGCGCAAACCAGCATTTCAACGTGACGTCACATGATATTTCAACGTGATAGCACGAGTAGATTCGAAATTTTCTGCTTTTCTAAGCAGATCCCTGCGTGAAAATATAACGTGATATATATACAAAGAACAAAATATATCAATACAAAAATAAAAGAAAATAATTGACAGTGTATAAACTAGAAACACGACTATTTTGCATAACACATGCCACAACTCACGTGCTTCATAAAAACAAAATCAAATTGTATAACAAAACCATAATAACAATCTCTATACAAAAACACACACATATACATTGCATATACATAGTTTATATTTGTATTTACAAAAGTCTCTAAACCTTACACAATACTGAAATTCTACTATTAATTTTGTCTTCATTATAAAACTAATATTATTAAGAATTATTTCAACTACGAAACAAATTGTATAACAAAATCACAATAACAATCTCTATACAAAAACACTGAAGTGCTGCACAAAAACACATATATATACATTACATATACGTAGTTTATGTTTATATTTACAATTCCCTCTATATCTTATGCAATATTGAAATTCTAGCATTAATTTTGTCTTCATTATAAAATTAATATTATTAAGAATTATTTCAACTGATTATTTTAACAAATTGTATAAAAATCACAATAACAATCTCTATACAAAACCACTAAATTGCTACACAAAAACACGCATATATACATTATATATACATAATTTGCATTTGTATTTAAATAGTTTCTAAACCTTACACAATACTGAAATTCTAATATTATTTTGTCTTCATTATAAAACTAATATTATTACGAATTATTTCAACTAAGAGTGTTAGCGAAACAAATTGTATAACAAAATCACAATAACAATTTCTATACAAACACACTGAAGTGCTGCACAAAAACACATATATATACAATACA
The DNA here is from genome assembly GCA_021605075.1 of Caerostris darwini. Taxonomy (NCBI): domain Eukaryota; kingdom Metazoa; phylum Arthropoda; class Arachnida; order Araneae; family Araneidae; genus Caerostris; species Caerostris darwini. The sequence goes on from BPLQ01008325.1 coordinate 24,290, forward strand.
TATACGCAGTTAATGTTTATATTTACAATTCCCTCTATATCTTCGCAATATGGAAATTCTAGCATTAATTTTGTCTTCATTATAAAACTAATATTATTAAGAATTATTTCAACTAATTATTTTAACAAATTGTATAACAAAATCACAATAACAATCTCTATACAAAAACACTGAAGTGCTACACAAAAACACACATATATACATTACATATACATAGTTTATATTTGTATTTACAATAGTCTCTAAATCTTAAATAATACTGAAATTCTAGTATTAATTTTGTCTTCATTATTAAACTAATATTATTAAAAATTATTATTTCAACTAATTATTTTAACAAATTGTATAACAAAATCACAATAACAATCTCTATACAAAAACACTGAAGTGCTACAAAAAAAAAACACACATATATATACATTACATATACATAGTTTATATTTGTATTTACAATAGTCTCTAAACCTTTAAATAATACTGAAATTCTAGTATTAATTTTGTCTTCATTATTAAACTAATATTATTAAAAATTATTATTTCAACTAATTATTTTAACAAATTGTATAACAAAATCACAATAACAATCTCTATACAAAAACACTGAAGTGCTACACAAAAACACACATATATACATTACATATACATAGTTTATATTTGTATTTACAATAGTCTCTAAACCTTAAATAATACTGAAATTCTAGTATTAATTTTGTCTTCATTATTAAACTAATATTTTTAAAAATTATTATTTCAACTAATTATTTTAACAAATTGTATAACAAAATCACAATAACAATCTCTATACAAAAACACTGAAGTGCTACACAAAAAAACACACATATATACATTACATATACATAGTTTATATTTGTATTTACAATAGTCTCTAAACCTTAAATAATACTGAAATTCTAGTATTAATTTTGTCTTCATTATTAAACTAATATTTTTAAAAATTATTATTTCAACTAATTATTTTAACAAATTGTATAACAAAATCACAATAACAATCTCTATACAAAAACACTGAAGTGCTACACAAAAACACACATATATACATTACATATACATAGTTTATATTTGTATTTACAATAGTCTCTAAACCTTAAATAATACTGAAATTCTAGTATTAATTTTGTCTTCATTATTAAACTAATATTATTAAGAATTATTTCAACTAATTATTTTAACAAATTGTATAACAAAATCACAATAATCTCTATACAAAAGTGCCACACAAAAGCACACATATATGCATTACACTTATGTAGTTTGTGTTTATATTTAAATAGTTTCTAAATCTTACACAATAATGAAATTCTAATATTAATGTTTTTAATTATAAAACTATTATTATTAAGAATTATTTTAATTGAAGTGTCCCTTATTTACAATTATTTAAATAAATATATAATTAAATAAATTATAATGGTGGGCGTTGCATACATTGTTAATGTATACAAGCGCAAACGAACATTTCAACGTGATGTCACATGATATTTCAACGTGATAGCACGTGTAGATTCCAAATTTTCTGCGCTTCTAAGCAGATCCCAGCGACCTTGGCGCTGAAAAATCTGCCCGCGCTGCAATAACTTTCCGATTTCGGAATCCCAAAGGCATGTTTCGCATGCAAACACATTTGTTTGCGGATTCGTGGAATATTTAAAAATAAAATAAAAAGAGAGAGAGCAGCTAACTGAACACGCGCGTTTTCCGAAACCCAACGATAACACAAACTGGAACGGATTTCTCCGAATTAGCGCGCAATCGAAAACCGGGAGATTCCTAAAATGGAAAGGAATCATTAGAGTGAAATTCGTGGAAAGGTCTTTGAAAATATTTGTTGACAGCTTAAATTACTTAAACAACTTAATTTTTATATTTGCCGTCTAATAATAAAATGTCCAATAATCTCCTTTCTGACAAAGAGTTCAATTGCCTTCTAGTGATAAATAAATTATAGTTTAAAAAACACGCTTTTAGAGTTAATCAAATTAAAAAGTAAAAAATAATTGTTGACATAAGTATAAAATGACTGACGAGAAAATGAATGTCACTGTTCTAAAAGCGTGGGGTGTTCGATATCAATCGTTATAATTTTTCACTAGTTTCATTCCGAAATGCAGAGTTAGTTTTAAAATGTTATGCATAGCACCCCACGCTTTTAGAACAGTGGCATTCATTTTCTCGTCAGTCATTTTATACTTATGTTAACAATTATTTTTTTTTTTTTTTTTTTTTTTTTTTTTTTTTTTGAATTTTCCAATTTTTAGCTTGATTAACTCTAAAAGCGTGTTTTTTAGTTTTTTTTAACTATTAATTTATTTTTTATTTTTTAGTTTGATTAACTCTAAAAGTGTGTTTTTTTAAATTATTTTTTACTTTGATTAACTCTAAAAGCGTGTTTTCAATTTTTTTAAGCTATAATTTATTAAACTATAATATTTAAAAGAGGTCCCAGTACGAAGGATTGGAACTACAATAAATACTGGACTTACAATAATTTAATTGTGAGTAAAACAAAGGCTAAACACGAACATGTCGAGCCAGACAGGATTCGAACAGAGAATCTCCTGACCCGCAGTCAGAAGCGTTATCCGTTGTGCCACTGTCCCACGTAGGTTTGAGTGTCTTAAGTACTTTCATTCTACATGGGTTAAATTGCTCTTCATAAGTTAAAATAAAATCACTAATCTTGGCGATTCTAATCATGATGAGATAATAAACTTATCAAAATATTTTAGTGTCGTCGGTCCTTGGTTACAACGTTTAAATGTCGCTCTACGGTCATCTTATGCACTCTTTATAAATAAACAGACCGGGAAACTAATAAAACGTATTTCCAATAACCTTCTGTCAAATATCCATGCCGACCGCCATAATTTTTTTCGAATGAACTGGGATACCAATGACCAGAGCGATAGCCACTTGGCCAGGGGCTGCCTCGTCGGTCCTTGATAAGTCTACAACGTTTAAATTGAATCTGATCGCTTAAAGTAGAGAAAAATCGAGCCCAAAGAGTCAGTTACAAACAAACATACAGGTGAAACTTTAAAAGTGGATTAAAAAACCACGTCAATCTTTCTTCTGTCAAAGAGTGGGCCATATCGACTAATAATTTTTTTTCGTTTTCCCAGTACCCAAACACTTAGAGAGTTATTGAAATTATGTTGAATGCAAGGATGAACAGACGTTACTCACTTAGTTTATTGGAAAGTGATCGATGATTGATTGATTATATACAATAAAACCCCAATGATGTATAAAACGATCATGGAAAACAGTGGACCTACGGTTTAAATCAACCCGAACCACGCATTCTGGCCTGAATGGACTGGCAAGCGCTCTGGCTCTCGGTTCAGATTTCGGGTTTTTCCCATATGGAACCAAATGAGTGAGTGGTTATTACTTTAAATTAGGTCGTTAATACAACATCGGGTGCATTTTACATCGTTTTTATCTTCAAGTTACATAGTTGATTGATTAATGCAAAGTGAGTAAAACTGTCAATGATGTATAAAAAATAATGGAAAACAGTGTAAGATTCGGTTTTAAATCAAAAAAATCATGCATTCTAACGGAAATTACATAGCAGACAAAAGGATAGGAAAATGAGATTAGTGTTTGGGATATGATTCTTGATATACGCCTAAGATGAGAACGCATTTTCAATAAGCTCTATGCTTGTGAAAGGCAATAAATATTTTATTTGAATTAACGATTAATTGAATACAACTGAGATTTTGATACTCTTCTTTCATTGCTCAAAAATTAAGGACATTTTTAAACAATTTTTTTTTGTTCTAATGCAGCTGGCAAACACTTAGACATCTTGGTCTAAGGTAAGCGCTGCACAGACGTTACTCACTTTGCATTAACCAGGGGGTGCGCGTAACTTGAAGATAAGCCACGGACGCAACAATGCCCCCGCAACCCTCTGTGGTCCTATTAGGACCAGGACCTACTGTTTAAAGTGGATTCCGAACCCCTACAAACATCCACGGCACCGCCCGGATTCGAACCGAAACCTGTGGTACCGAGCGCCAGAGAGCTAGCCACTTGGCCATAGCAGGCCGCTATTTTTTAAACAAATAGTTAAAAAGACATCAATCGAATATTCAATAATTTCTTTTTCAGAAACTGATAATTTCTCGGGCTTGCTGAAAAGCCACTTCACCGAATGGATTTGAAATTCAGTTTTCTTCATTATTTCGCATTAAAAAAAAAAAAAAAAAAAAAAAAACTATTTGGAGGATACCAAAGTGTTTTTTAAGTGAGCTATTATGCTATTTTTCTGCTTCTTTCGACAATTTTTTATCTCGTTTTCAGATAAGAAGCTGTGAATGTCTCGGGAAAGTCTTTACACGGTCGATACAAGATTTCATAAAAATCCAATTTCATCGTCTAAGGTCCGGTCTTTATCAGGTACCTTAAGGATTGTTTCTGTAATCCAAAGTTAAGCTTATTTATTTCTCAAACAAAATATCTGATAAAGATGCAAGCTGTTGACCTTCATGAAGCTCAATTGGAAAGGGTTCAATCAATTTCAAAGAAAAATTTTGAACTTCATTTTTTAATTCAAACTATGTTGTAAATAATTTTATTTGGAAAGACACCTCAATTTAATAAAGTAATGCAGTGTTGTGGGTTGTGCAGCGGACCTAAGGTTTAATGTGGATTCTGATCCATTATAAACATCCATGACACCGCAACTGAGCGCTAGTCACTTGGCCATTAGGCCCCTTTTTCTATAATATTATAATTTGATTTAATTTTAAATTTTTATACTGTATTCACCACCATCTTTTTAAATTGTAGAGTGCTGCATGGGGGCTTGATGGCCGAGTGGCTAGCGAGTGGTTTCGGGTTCGAATCCCGGTGGGGCCGTGGTTGTTTGTAGTGGTTCGGAATCTAATTTAAACCGTAGATCCCGGTCTCATATGACCGTAGAGCGTCACAGAGCCCAATCAGACTTCTCGCCCTGCATCATTCCCAAACTGTAAAGGGCAGCTCAGCTCTAGGTACAGTGATGTGGTGTGGTGTAGTAGTAGTAATAGTTGTAGAGTGCAGCATGACCTTGAAGATGGGAGGTGAAAGGATGTAGATTTGACATCAGTGCTTCTTTTCTATTTAACTGCAATTCATATCATTACAAAGGAGTCGAGTTCAATTATAATAACCATGATCAGAATAAAAAAAAAAATAGTACGCAATTTCGTGTTGGACAATTAGAATCAAAACAAAAATGTTATAAATAAAGCAATTTTGAAAATCGGTTAAAAAAAGTGAACAACAGAGATCTACTGAACATTTTACTATTTAGTTCAAATCAAGGGAAAGGTAAATGATTGATTTTTTAAACAGCGATGTCTTAGATGCAGTCACATAGCAATCAGCAATCTTTTTAAAAATATAGTATTATAATCGTGGTTCCACCTACCTGTTTCCACCTGTTTCCTCCTGCACATAGCAAGAGCGCCCCTTGTGGCGTTCCGGTGAAAAGTTCAGATGGCATCGAACCTCCCGCCAGAGAGGACGCTAGGCGCAACTGGCACAAAATAACAATTTCTCATCCCGAGAGTTAAAAGTGGAATCCTTCCACTAAATGCCTAATTGAATGTTCTTTAAATATACATGCTGTGTGTTAAATATTGTTTTTTTTTTCTAAATTGTAATTGTAGTACTTCTGCGCGTCAAAAGTAAATGTGTTCTTGGACGTGAATCTCCATTTGACAACACCTTGATCTAGCTGCACAAGCAAACGACGACACATCTACTACAGTATAATAAATATATAATAGCCTACATTTTCGGGTTCGAGTTCCGGCGGTGCCATGGATGTTTGCAGTGGTTCGGAATCCACGTTAAACCATAAGTCCCGGTTCTAATAGGATCATAAAGCGTTGGGGAGGTAATGTTACTCCGCCTCTGTAGCTTATCTTCAAGGCACACGCACCTCCTGGGTAGTGCTAAGTGAGTAACGTCTGTGCAGCGCTTGCCTTAAGGCATCCAAGACAACTGTCTAAGTGTTTGCCAGCTACATTAGAACAAAAAAAATATTTTCTACTAAAATATTAATTTCTCGAATATTCTCGGGGAAATTAAAATGCATTAATTAAATAATTTAATAGACCTTTTACGTATCAATAGATTTGGGAGATTAATAGAATTTTTATTTTTATATTATACGATTTCTCTAATAATTGCCTTTTTTTTACATAATTCTCTTCATAAAATAACAATGATTTCGTTAAATATAAATATTTAAAAATTCTATCAATTAAACATTTTAATTCTATATCTATCAGATTTTTTACTATTATTAATTTATCATTATTTTATGGATTTTCTGTTTCAAATAAAATATACTGATATTTGATTAAGCAATCTTTATTTCTGAAAAATACGGATAGATTATTCAAACAGCACACAAAGTAATATTTGCCATAATTGCTAAGTAGACAAAACGCTTCGAAAATCATTGGAAGACTCTTTCACGATCTTATATAACAAATATTGAGATATCTTTTTATTTCTCTATCATACGCAGATGCAATTTCAACTAATGCAATGATCGAGATACAAATTCTTCAACTACATCTTCACAAACAGATCAAACAGTTGTTGGAAATGGTAACAATGTTTAAACTTGGAGAGCTGTAATGGGTTAAATCAACATTCCTGACAAAATAAAACGGAATGGATACGAACGAGATAATTAATTGAAGCTTTTCTAAACACTGTCTTACAGTTCAGTAGATTTAACCCATGAATAATGTGTTTAATGAGGAAGAAAAAGTCTTCATATGGGTTCTTCTCTGATTCTGTGTTTAACATCCTACAAATTTGGTTTGTAATATACATAAGGAAAAGAAGTATGAAATATATTTGCCAAAGGAATATGAAATGTTTATTTAAGAGACAATTCTTAATGTTAGGAAAAGATAGGAATATTATTATTTTTTCATCGAATAATGCTCATTGTACCCACTGCTCCATAGAAGGTAACGAAAAAACTAACCTTCTAGCAAAAACATTTTCAGCTACCATTCAAACTTTTGATGAAGTCACTTTGAACAATGTAAGATTATTCATTGAATCAACCCTCAAGAACAACATAGATAAAGAGCTTTTGGAGAGAAATTCCCCAAAGTCTTGGTGGAACTGTGTTTGAAATCTTTCTGACCGGCCTAGGATAAAGGCAGTTGCGGAGTTTCGTCTCCTAACTGGCCATGATTGCCTTGTTAGTCATTTATACCGCATATATGTTCTTGAAGAGCCTTGCTGCAGGCTTTGTAACCTTCGGGAATTATATATTTGTCAGATTTTTTTATTATTATCAATTTATCTTTTTTATTTTATGAATTTTCTCTATGGATTAATTGATTAATAACATTGATTTCATTCAGTATAAACATTTAAAAATTCTATTTCACACTTTTAAAAAAGACGATTTTAATTCAATATCTGTCATATTTTTTTATTATTATTAATTAATCATTTTTATTTTATGGATGTTCTGTTTCAAATATAATATACTGATATTTGATTAAGTAATCTTTATTTCCGAAAAGTAGGGTTAGATTATTCAAACAGCACACAAAGTAATCTTTGCTATAATTGCTAAGTAGACAAAACGCTTCGAAAATCATTGAAAGACTCTTTCAAGATCTTATTTAACAAATATTGAGAAATCTTTTTATTTCTCTATCATACTCAGATGTAATTTCAACTAATGCAATGAGGGAGATATACATCTTCACATAACGAACAGAGCAAACAGTTGTTGGAAATGGTAGCAATGTTTAAACTTGGAGAGCTGTAATGGGTTAAATCAACAGTCCTGACAAAATAAAACGGAATGGATACGAACAAGATAATTAATTGAAGCTTTTCTAAATACTCTCTTACAGTTCAGTAGATTTAACCCATGAATAATGTGTTTAATGAGGAATAAAAAGTCTGAATATGGGTTCTTCTCTGATTCTGTGTTTAACATCCTACAAATTTGGTCTGTAATATACATAAGGAAAAGAGAGTAAGTATGAATTGTATCTGCCAAAGGAATATGAAATGTTTGTTTAAAAGACAAAGTAATTCTTAATGTTAGGAGAAGGTGTGAATATTGTTTCTTTTGTCAAATCAATGTATACTATTCTCTTAATTTACATAATCGTTTAGCAATCGAAAACGATTCAAATCAAAAAAAGATCATTTATTTTAAAATATATCTATCAGTGTAACTTTGTTTGCTTTTGGTTCGTCCCTCTACGATCATCTTGTGTACACGAGGACTAAACACACCGGGTCCTATAGTTTAAAGTGGATTTTGAATCACTAACAAATATCCATGCCACCGTCAGGATTTGAATCCTGTAATACCAACGGCCAGAGAGCTAGTCAATTGGCCACCAAGCCGCTTATCAGTGTAACAGCACCACTGAATGCAGCTGCTAAGTTGTTTGACCACTCTGTAAAGGGACACTAATTTGAGGGTTTCTTAAAACCATTTAACAAGGCATCATGAAACTGTTCGAAGTTCGCAAAACTTCGAACATGTCAGCTAAACCCCCCTCAAAGACCTGCCATCAAACTTCAAGAAAAGTTGATCCCAAGTTTAGCTACTGTAAGGTTTAATCATGACCGCGAGAGGTCGAGGTTATAACTGGTAACTGTGACCAGTAACTGGGTCCTTAACTGTGGTCCAGTGCGGTAAGTGGCAGTGTGAGACCACGAGGTGAACGCTAGGAGCGTCAGATCAAAACAGACGGTCAGGGACCGGCTCTTGACTTTTAGATATAAATAGTATGGTAGTAGAGGCACAGGGTGCCATGTGCATGTATGTATTCATATTGTAAATAAAATAGATAAATAATTGCAAAGAGAGTATTTCATCCTGACACAACGAGCTGCTAGTATAGTAGCTAACACTACTCCGCTATCACTAAGAATGAAAAAATTAACCATGGTAAACCTCATCACACTGATAATTTCACCTTCGATCTTCATTCCAACTTTACCAATTATTTTTTTTTTTTTTCCAAAGAATTCATTATTCTCCACTTCTACAAGACCTACTACTATTACTACACCACACCACATCACATCACTGTGCCCAGAGCTGAGTTGCCTCTATAAAGTTTAGGAATGATATAGGTGAGAAGGGCGGGTGGGCTCCGTGACGCTCTACGGTCATATGAGACCGGGACCTACGGCTTAAAGTAGATTCCGAACCACTACAAACATCCATGATTCGAAGTTTGTTGAATGTTTAAATACAAAGTTCTTGGAAAATAGCAAGTGATATCTAAGATCGAAGTTACGTTCGTTTTAGTGCACTTTTTAAATAGCGGATTCTGAAATCGTACTTGATTAAATATTTTTTTTTGTTCTAATGCAGCTGGCAAACACTTAGACAATTGTCTTTGATGCCTTCAAGTAAGCGTTGCATTGATGTTACTCACTTAGCGTTACCCAGGAAGTGCGTGTAGCTTGAAAATAAGCTACGGACGCGAAGTAAAAATACCTCCGCAATGCTCTACGATCATGTTAGACCGGGACCTACGGTTTATTAACATAAATTTATTAATCTAAAGTTTACACAAAATTACTGTAAAATAACACAAGACTATTAACCTAAAGTGTACACAAATTTCTTGATGCCTTAAGGGGGTTTCTTTGATGCCTTAAGGGAAGCGCTTCACTGACGTTAAACATTTAGCACTACCCAGGAGGTGCGTGCAGCTTGAAGATAAGCTATGGATGCGGAGTAACAATAACCTCGCAAGATTGTTGGAAAAACATTGTTTATTTGCAACATCATTGCAAAAGTTAAAATTGCAATTACCAACAATAATGCTTGCTAGCGCCAAAGAAGTAATTGGCAAAACGTTCCAAAGATACCAGTCACAGGAAGCCGGGTGCTTCCCAATGTTTCGCGTGCAATCTTTTCCATCATTCGGCAAAGAACTGCCATTACAAGAAACGTTGCCTGAAATGTGGTGGCGAGCACTACCTGAAGGATTGCACAATTCAGGACAGGATTGAAAATCCTACCTACATTAACTGCCACCAGATGGGGCACCTTGCCGCATGGCGCGGTTGCCCGAAATTCCCGAAGCCACGCCTTCCACCCAATCGCAACGTCGAGCCGCCGAAGACAACTTTCAACAGTCGATCAGTCACGCCTGGTGTCTCCTATGCAAGTTTCTTGCGTGGGCCGCCGCCAGCTGCTCCCTCAGTGATTCCCGATCGCCAAAACATCTGGCAAGATTTTGATCATGATACGGCTGCCAAAACAGTGTATATCCTACAGGAAGTTTCCAGCATTTTCAACATGCTTGGTGGTATAGACAACTTCTATGCACAATTAAAAAATGCTAATTCACCTTTTGAAAAATTTCAAATCATCGCTAAATGTTTTAAATTAAATATTTAATTGCTTTTCCAAATTTTAATTGTACCATGCTTTCTTCGTTTTTTCCGTTTCTTTTTTCACAAATGTCTAATGTTTCTTTTTATTTTTTTGCCGTGTGGACATGACCAATGCTCACTGCCTTCTTTTTTATAGTAATGTACTGTTTTTCCAATGTCTTTTACTGTAACAGATTAGGAGTTTTTCAGGCCCTACATGGCCATGGTACTCCGTGAACCAGAATGATGATGGAGATACCAGTCAGTTCGCGCAAGCTTGCAGTTGCAATGGATAGTTCAGCTACGAGGTCCTCAATGGTGTCAATTGGAATCTCGTAAATGAAAACACGGTTACGAACAAAGAGTAAGGATCAAACATAGGGCACTTAGCACTACCCAGGAAATGCGTGTAGTTTGAAGATATGCTACGGACGCGTAGTAACACTATCCCCACCACGCTCTACGGTCCTATTAGACCGGGACCTACGGTTTAAAGTGGTCTCCGAACCACTACGAACATCCATGGCCCCGCCGGGACTTGAACCAGAAGCCTGGGGTACCGTACCTGGCTCGAGTTCCAGAAGTAGTAGCCATTTGGCCATCGGGCAAACGCATTGAATGTAAATATTAAAATTGTGATTTTGATTTTTTTGGAATTCAGAAGACCTACAGAGATGTCTAAGGAAAAGACGAATTGCAAATAAATCAAATAATAGAATTCTTGCAACACAGTTCTACAGGGTGACCTTTACTGTAATTGAATTTTATTCGAATAATACAACCTAACTATGTAAATAATAAAAAATATTTCGTTATTATTTCAAAAATACCTTTTCTTAAACCTCCTCGGCAAAATTAAGTTCGCATTCATTGCAACAGTCTGATCATTCAACATCAGTAGGCTCTAGGATAATTAGGCTCTAGGCTAATTTATCTATTCCTCAATACATCTTAAATTGATTAAAGTAATAACTGTCTACTTTAAATAATTGCATTTAAATTACATATATTGCCGATGAAATAAGGCAATGTTGAATTAATGTTTAGGAAAAGAATTACTTTTGCAGCTAGCGTGCTGGGCCTGACTCGTGGTCCATCACGTTAGATGCAAAAGTTATCACTAGAACTAGAGTCGGGCCCAGCTATCACTAGATGCAAAAGTAATTCTTTTCCCTGAACATTAATTCAACATTGCTTATTTCATCGGCAATATATGTAATTTAAATGCAATTATTTAAAGTAGACAGTTGTGCACGCTGCTGATGAGCCACGAATCGGGCTGAGAACACTGGAAGATATTGAGACATTAAATTCTCCTCTTAGAGTTCCAAGATATCAAGGAGAGTATTGACATAATTCTAGAAGAATGCCAAATACATCCTATTATACGTAATTGAATGGGTTCATGTGCAATAGAAAAACCTTTTTAATTTTTAGATGTTTTAGAACAGTTTTTGTAAAAGAAATATATACTACTGTGTTCAAAAAGTAAGACCCAATTTTCAATTTAAAATTCCCGGGGCGTATGGAATTTCAATTTTGTTTTTCTTCCTTCTTTTTAGGTTGCTGGCACTGTCCTTGACATCTGTGTGAAATGTGACGTCAAAATATTCATTAGTGTTTGAGTTACGCTAGGCTTTGTGAAAAAACTGATTTCGGCGATTTTTGAAACAGCCGAATTAATTCAGCAAAGAACTTGCATTCAATTTTGTTCTCGGAAACGAATAGAATGTTCCAAAAGGCATTCGGTGAGCATTCCTGTATCGGAAAGAAATGTTTAGAAGTGGTAAAAACAGTTCAAAGAAGGCAGATAACGCGTTGAAGATGAAGAGCCATCTGGTCGACCCTCCACCTCAACCGACGAAGCTCACGTCCAAATAATTAAAGATTTGGTGCTTGCAAACCGTCGATTTACAATTAGAGATCTTGCTGATGATGTTGGAATTTCAAAAGGATCCGTCAATTCCATTTTGGGCCTCAAACGCGTCAAATCTCGATTGGTACCGAAAACACTGAATGCGTCAGTTCACACTGCATTGATTCTTCGTGATTTTTCCGCCAAAAATGAAACCCACAACCACCATATTCACACAGTGCGACTTCTGGCTATTCCCTAAACTCCAAAAAGCACTCCGGGGACACCGTTTTGAGTCGACTGAAGAGATTCAACGTGAATCGGCGTGCGCTTTGAAGGCCATCCCTGCCGATGACTTTTTAGCATGAATTGAGGATTGGAAAAAAAAGGTGGCATAAGTGCATTGTGTCCGGAGGGTATTACTCTAAAAGTTTATTAATGAAGAGTTTTTGATAAATTAAGAGGTTTTTTTCCTTGTTTTTTGTGCACAGTAGTAGTAATACTTGTTACTCGTCGCATTGCCCTTTTAAAGAACCTCGTTCCACAGATTGACAATCACTACTTCAAAGCATGCAAGTTTGTTAAACTATTGAGTAACATAACAAAATCCCCCCAAAAAAAACTAATGTCGGATTTTTCTTTTTAAATTTCATTTTTATTCCGTCCCCAATTACCTCATGAATTTTAACTCGCTGTGTAATTAAATTTACCTCTTCGGTAACTTTGTAGATTACAGAGAGAGAAGAGCCCACATACATCTTGGGGTAGACGGGGGGGTGGAACTCCTCCAAGAAAACGACAATTGAAAAGAGGAAGGCGGGCAGCCCTAGCCTTGAACCCACCATCCTTCCACTGGATGTAAAGTCTTCTGGGGAATTCTAGCCTTTCATTTGGTAAGATTGATCGTTACGCCGAAGGTCCTATTCCCGGCTCATATGTGATTCTGCAGCAGAAAACAAAGAAGTAAACAAGTAAAATACCGTCTAGAACCGGAACTAGAAATCTTATTGTCCAGAATATTTTACGAGGACTACTATGTGGTATTTCTAGTTATTCTCCTGAAAAACAAGGAGGAAAATGATACAGTCCGTTTTTAGCGATTTGTCACCACAAGAATAATTTGTTGTTTGGGTGAATTATCTGTTGCATTAGGAAGTTTTTCCTTCCTCGCTCTGTAATTCTGTGGTTGTCCGCAGTTATTTTTCTTTAAAGAAATAGTAAAAATATTAGACATTACATATACCATTGCTTTAAAAAAAATGAAGATATCTAGTATGTATAGTTTTAGGTTTAAAATTTAGGAACTGTATCCGGAAAGTAAGACCATTCTCAATTTAAAATTCTTGGGCATATGGTATTTCATTTTTTTTTTTCTTTTTTAGGTTGCTGGCACTGTCCTTTGACATCTATGTGAAATTTGACGTCAAAATATTCATTAGTGTTTGAGTTACGCTTGGGGTTTGAAATGAAAACTGATTCCGGCAATTTTTGAAATGTCTGAATTTATTGAGCAAGGACTTTCGTTAAATTTTGTTTGAGGAAACATATAGAATGTTGCAAAGGCATTCGGTGAGCATTCCTATAACGGAAAAAATGTTTAGAAACAGTTCAAAGAAGTTCAGAAGGCAGAAACGACTGCAGAAAACAGTTCAAAGAAGGCTGAGAACGCGTTGAAGACTAAGAGCCCTCTGGTCGACCACCAACCTCAACCGACGAAGCTCACGTCCAAAAAACAGTAAAGATTTGGTGCTTGCAAACCACCGATTTACAATTAGAGATCTTGCTGATGATGTTGGAATTTCAAAATTCCATTTTAAAAGATGTTTTGGACCTCAAATGCGTCAACTCTTGATTGGTACCGAAAACATTGAATGCGCCAGCTCACACTGAATTGATTCTTCGTGACTTTTTCGCCAAAATTGAAACCCATATCTTTCCACAGCCACCGTATTCACCTGATTTATCATCGGGCTTCTTCTGACTATTCCCTAAACTCAAAAGACCACTCCGGGGACATCGTTTTCAGTCGATTGAAGAGACACTTCGAAAATCTCCGGAATCAGTTTCAACGTCTCACAAAGCCAAGCGTAACTCAAACACTAATGAATATTTTGACGTAAAATTTCACACAGATGTCAAGGACAGTGCAACCAACCTAAAAAAAAAAGAAAAAAATTGAAACACCATATGCCCGGGAAATTTAAATTGAAAACTGGTCTTACTTTTAGGACACAGTAGTAATATGGAGTCCATTATATCCAGGAATAGATTATTATTTACATGCCTTAAGAAATATCTTTCAGAAATGTCTAAGACTTCGAAGCAAAATTGCAAAGTGCAATTATTATAGAAAATAATAGTCTGTGTTAGTTTGAAGATTAAGATTAAAATTAGGTTGAAGTAGGACACATTGGTGTGTCTTATGGGATAACGTTTGCAGATAGCGTGGTTCAGGAATAACTTTTGCAGTTAGAGTGATGAACCCGACTCATGGCCCAAGCATAACGTTTTGCAGCTAACTTCCAGGAGGACTGCAAGGGTGAACAATGCTGCCAGCGACTCCGATGGGAAAATTGTTGTCGCCGCCGCTTTCAGAAACTAGTAGGCTATGAATAATGTATGTAAAACCATCTCATATCGATAGTCGAGCTTCCTCGAGGGACTTTTCCAGGTTTTTCTCTCCCACATCAAGCACAGGGGGAGGCAATTGCCTCTAAAAGTCTTCCAATAACCTTTCTAACTGGTCGGGAGCTACATCGCCCTAGATACGGGGGGTGATGTGTGGAGGAAGTCTCTCAGATATAATCGCCCAGCATTTGCATGTCTTATTTAGCATAAAACCAGAAAACTCCAATAAGGCAATCTGATTGCTGATGCGAGGAACTTTATTATAATTTCCACCGAGTCTATTAATTTTTTTTAAGCAGGGTTGATAGTATATACCACCAACGAAATCAGATTCGGAGTCCTGATGCACTCTGGCTAGTAGGCTCTGACACTTGGAAACAGATGGTTGGTCAAACAAAACATGTTTTTTTTATGAAAACAAGCTGCAGCAATGATGACAGCAAAATTATTAATAACACTTCTTTACGTCTATAAAATGTACAATGCAGAATTAGCGTTGACTGTTTAGTGACATCGTATTTTTTCTAGTACAGGGTGATTATAGTTAAAGTCCCACTTTCAAAATGCTGTAAAAAAAAGAACCACTCGTCACAATGAGTTCAAATTGAAACTGAAGATACTTGAAGAAGAGGATAACGGTACGGCCACGAAAAAAAATTTAAAATTGTATTAATAGATGGCTCAGTAAGCGGCACAAAGAAGGTGAATTCAGCTGCCAGTGATATTTTGAATCGAAATTTCAACGTATTTGGCATGAGTTGCACATTAAACCAACTGTGATCAATGTGCTTGATTGTTTCGGTTTTTTTGACAGTTGTGACACTGTTAGTGGAAAGCCCATCCACCACGGCAAGGTCATAATAGGATGGGGAAAATCGGCGGAACTTTTTTTCATGCCGCACCGTTTCCCCCTTCTTTAAGTATCTTCAGTTCAAATTTGAACTCATTGCTTCTTTTTTTGCAGCATTTTGAAAGTGGGACTTTAATTATAATCACATTGTAGTTTCGCATAGTTGGAAACTGTTAATTTTTTTTTGTTCTAATGCAGCTGGCAAACACGTGGGCAATTGTTTTGAATGCTTTATGACAAGCGCTGTACCGACGTTACTCACTTAGTACGACTCAGGAGGTGCGTGTAGCTTGAAGATAAGCTACGGGCGCGAAGTAACAATACCTCCGCAACGCTCTACGATCCTGTTAGACCAGGACCTACGGTTTGAAGTAAATTTTGAACCACTACAACAATCCATGGCACCGCCAAGACCGCCAGAGTGCTAACCACCCGGCCATTCAGGCCCCCAGAAACAATTATTAACGAGTGAAAATTTATCCCATTTCCAATTTTCATTCAGCAAAATATTTTTTTTTCTTTCTAATGCAGCTGGAAAACACAGACATGGACGTCTTGGACGCCTTAAGGCAAGTGCTGCACAGACGTACTCACTTTGCATTACCCAGGGGGCGCGTGTAACTTGAAGATAAGCTACGGACGCGGAGTAACAATGCCCCCGCAACGCTCTACGATCCTATTAGGACCGGGACCTACTTTTTAACGTGGATTCCGAACCAATACAAACACCCATGGCACCGCCGGTATTTGAACCCGAAACCTGTGGTACCAAACGCTAGAGCGCTAGCCACTCGGCCGTTCAGGCCCATTCAGCAAAATATAAATATAAGAAAAAAAAAGTTATGCATCTTTATACACACTTTAATAAGGAATTCCACCTCTGTAAAGAACTGAAAATTCTGAATCCTTTCTCAACAGAGGGTGGCTTTTCTAGTTTGACAGCTGTGATATCCGCATATCAATAATCAATATTTTTAAAGAACTTTCAGATGGTATATAAACTTTAGAAATTATAATAATCGGTTGTAACACTATATTTAAGTACTTATTACAATACGAAGTTATAAAAATATGTTAGAACAGCAAACTTAAAAAACTGTTAGCTTTCTGGGAATAAAAGTATATATTTTAGAGAAATACATAAATGTATAAATTTTCTGACTTCAAAAAATGTCAGACCTGAGTTTAGCAAACTACAAAAAATAAACATATCCACTTTTCCTTGTACATTTTCTAAATATAGGAATGTGTAATGTGCTTTATTCCTTTCAAAGAATGTATTTCTATGTAAAAAATGATGGAATTCTAACATAACATGTTCACTATCAGCATATCAAAAGTAAAGTAGCTTTTCAGTTCTTTTGCATACATTATGCTTTTGAATAAAATATTGTTTACAACTTCTTAACTGTATGAATTAAATATTGTATACTTTATCAAAGAATATATATTATGATATTTTTCCTACGGGCAGAGGATTTTATTCCTAGAATTATTTTAGTTTATTTTAATGTGCAACTAAATTTCATAGCCAACGGCCATACCATGCTGAATATACCGGTTCTCGTTCGATCACCGAAGTCAAACATCATTGGGCGCGGTCAGTACTTGGGTGGGTGACCACCTGCTAATACCGCGTGCCGTTGGCATTCACAAATTTGGGACCTGAATGGCCGAGTGTCTAGCGCTCAGTGCCACAGGTTTCGGGTTCGAGTCCCGGCGGTGCCATGGATGTTTGTAGTGGTTCGGAATCCACTTTAAGCCGTAGGTCCCGGTCTCCCATGACTGTAAGAGCTTCACGGAGCCAAAGTCAGACTTCTACCTACGGGTGCTCCCTCACAACAGAAGCTGATTTCTTCCCCTTCAATCATGAGTACGTATGGGCTCGTGGGCTTGGCCAGCCAAGTGGGATAAGAAACAACAACATCTAAATTTTATATCCTAAAATATTCGTATTTAAACTTATAAAATTATTCGATATAAAACCCCTCCAATTAAAAAAGTTTTAAAAATATTTTCAGTGTGATACATTTCAATGTGAATCATTTGTGATTCGAATCCTTTGTGATTCATTTGATATTCTATATTGCTGTTGTTGTTGCTTTATAACTGTGTGCAAATCCCCATGTTGTATTGTAGCTATATTATACCACAACTATTTCAAATTAATACCCCAGTAAAGTTGAAATTTAAGGAATTTAAACTCTCATTCCACCTTTTGGACCAATGGACTTTTCGACCTACGGATTTATTCTCAATCCCGTCCACACTAGATTGCTCTGTATAGCAGATCCCTTAGTTGGGAAACAGAACCCATTATCATTTGCGCAGAATATTTTACAGTAAATTACACTTTGTTTTGCTATTATTAAAATAAAATCTAAAAGGTCACGATAAAATAACTTTTCCAATTTGGTGGTTGTTCGATAGCTCGATCACACACAAATAAACTCAAACAAAAAACGTGGACTGTATTAATTAATCTCCTTTATTTAGGCAACCATCAAACTCGAAGATGAACTGACCACACAACCTCTCTCTGGGGTTACACTTATTGAACTCATTTATTTATGCAGCCATCGCACTCGAGGATGGACTGCCACACAACTTTTCTCTTTGGTTGCAGAAGTTCAACTCGCGTTTCTTACATTCCTTTCTCTCTCGTAATCTCACCCCCTGCCAGACACCCCCAGACAGGATGTTTACTGGACATAGGGCGTTGACTTCCCCTGTGCACGGGGACCTGGGTTTCGACGTAACAGTGGTATCAATAACTAAAATTAATGAACGAAATGAAACTAAATTTCGTATATAGATAGAAGACATAGAGAAATGAATTCCTCAAAAAAGCCTACAGAGGCTACCCATAAAATTTAGAATTTGATGTAACAAAAAAACACATAACAGCAATATTAACAAAATAAAACCATATACCATGTAACTATAGTGAAGCCTAAATGGATTAATTTAGAAATGTTTACTTAAATTAATTAGTAAATTTCAAAAGCCAATTTCTTATCACTAAGAAAGATTTACAATGCAAAAAAACATAGTAATCGCTTGGTACCAGGTCCGGACTATATGGTGGATGCATCAAAACTTTTCATCCAAGCTCCCGGAGTTTTTGGCGAGTCACTATAGATCTGTGTGACACGGCGTTGTCCTGATGGAACACAACATTTCTCCTGTTGGCCAATTCTAGCCATTTCTGGCCAATTTCTAGCTTCAAACTGTCCAGTTGTTGACAGTTTTTTTTTTCTTTGTTCCAATGCAGCTGGCAAACACAGACAGCTTGGTCTTGGATGCCTTAAGGCAAGCGCTGCACAGACGTTACTCACTTTGCATTACCCAGGGGGCGCGTGTAACTTGAAGATACGGACGCAGAGTAGCAATGCCTCCGCAACGCTCTACGATCCTTTTCAGGACTGAGACCTACGGTTTACAGTGGATTCCGAACCACTACAAACACCCATGGCACCGCCAGGACACGAACCCGAAACCTGTGGTACCGAGCGCCAGAGCGCTAGCCACTCGGCCATTCAGGCCCTCCAGTTGTTGACAGTAGAGATCCAAATTTTGTGTTTGAGTAGATGGAAGCAACTCATAATAAATGATTCCTTTCCTGTCTCACCAAATACACAACAAAACCTTCCCGGCCATTAGTCCTGGTTTGACCACCGTTTGAGCTGTTTCACCACATTTTGACCACGATTTTTTTTGCACAATGTTGTCATATGTGACCCATTTCTCATCCCCAGTTACCCTCCGTTTAAGAAATGGGTCGATTTCATTCCGTTTGGCCAAGGCTTCGCAGATGGAAATTCGATCCATCATGGTTTTTGGTGTTAATTGGTGTGGCACCCAAACATCAAGCTTCGTTTTGAATCCAGCTTTGTGCAAACAGTTTAAAACTGTTTTATGGTAGATATTTAGCTCCTGGGCGATGCTACGACTGCTAACATGCGGAGTCAACTCCGATTATTTCTGAGATTTTATCGACATTTTCGACGACGGGCCTACTTGCGCGAGGTGCATCCTTAACATCAAAATTACCTGAACGGAATGGACAAAACCAAAATTGCAAGTAATTGGCTGTTGCAATATCGGGACCATAAACAGCATTCATAATTTCGACCGCTTCGCTTGTATTTTTGCCTTTATCAAAGAAAAACTGTAGAATGTACCGAATTTTTTCATTGTTGACTGCAACTCCCAACATGGGGCCTGAATGGCCGAGTGGCTAGAGGTCTGGCGCTCGGTACCATAGGTTTCGGGTTCCAATCCCGGCGATGCCATGGATGTTTGTAATGGTTCGGAACCCATTTTAAGCCGTAGGTCCCATCTCATATGGCTGTTGAGCATTAGACTTAGAGCTGACAACCCTACCCCGTAAAAAGAAAAACATCTGTCGTCTCAAAACCTACCAGTAGGTACACGGTCTTGGCCCACACTGGGCTGTTGCGCCAAAGATGATAACTCACAACTGAATGAACCAAACAAAAAACAGCAAAAGAATTTTTTAGTGCGAAATATCACCTTTCCAACTACCATAAATCTGAAATTGTTTGATCGATACTTTACGAGATATGATGAAACCTAAATGGATTAATTTAGAATTGTTTACATAAATTAATTAGTGAATTTAAAAATTCTATCATTCAGGATAAAAAAAATGCCACTAAAATAGAAACATTAATTTTAAAAATTCTTAAAAGAATCAAAATATTCGAATAACGATTTTAAATGCCTCATTAATACTAAAAAATTTTTAAGAATTATTATTTTTTAAAATTATTTTGAAACTGAAATCAACCCAAATATAAAAAAGCAATTAATTAACTTACACGTGTTTTAAAGGATTTGAATATCAAACAACATTTCTTTTTAATTAGGCTAATTTTATTTAAAAACATAAAAATATTCTGTCGAAAAATTATTAATATAATTGAATTATTAATATAAGCTTCAACTAAATCTTTAATCTACAAAAACCTTTTTTTCGTTTCTAAAAAAAATGAAATTTTTTTTTAATCTTAGAAACTAAGTAATTTGATTTAATATTAATCTTTAAAAAAAAATCTATTTTGGAAAAAAATTTTCGGCCAAATCTGGCAACTGCAAAAAATAACACTGAAATTAAAATGTTTAACATCTTGGCAACGACTGAAAAAAATGGAAGATTTTAGTTTACTTTGGGTATTAAAAATATGTAATTTTTAAAGATGCACCTGTTCGGTTTCTGTCGCATTTTACTTTAAACAAAGTAAGTGTTTGTTTTTTTATTTCTAGCTTCAATTTATTAATGAATAAAATTACTAAGAACAAGATTCTTTAGAATTAATGCATTTTTTAAATGTTTTGCAAAAAATTGATGCGTTCTATTTTGATGGAAATGATTTTCAAAAATTGAAAAACTTGAAAATTTAATACTTAATATATTTACTAAGGCCAAAATTCTTCAGAATAATGTATTTTTTAAATGTTTGGCAAAAAAATGATGCGCTCGATTTTAATGGAAAAGATTTGCAAAAATTTCATAAATTGTAAAACGTAAAATTTTAATACTTATTATATTTGCTAAATTAAAACTCTACATATATATATTTTTTTCCTTTTTTAGTATTCATTTATTTTGAAAAATGTTCAGAGAAATTCCAGTTCACAATCGAGTAAGCATCTTAAAAGTAGAAGTAACATATTATTTAGTGGAATCTGAATTTCATTATGTTTATTTATATAGAGGAGCATATATTTAAAGCAATAATATTTAATAAAATAGTTGTATAACATTCATTCTATAGGATTCATTTATACTTTCTATAGAAAATATTATGCTCTTGTTGTTTTTCTTACGCAGCTGGCAATATAGAGACAGTTAATCTTTATGTCATAAGCAAGGGCTGAACCACTGTTACTCATTTAGCACTACCCAAGCGGTACATGTAGCTTGAAGATAGGCTACGGATGCGAGTAACACTACCCCACAAAGCTCTACGATCCTATTAGGCCAGGCCCTACTGTAATAAAAGTGGTGTAAAGTAATTAAAGTGGATTCCGAACCACTACAAACATTCGTGGCACCGCTTTGACTCAAACCCAAAACCTGTGGTACCGAGCGCCAGAGCTCTAGCCACTCGGCCACCAGGCCCCAGAAAATATGTTTACATAAATTAATTAGTAAATTTGAAAATTCTATCATTCGAAAAAAAAAGTCATCAAAATAGAAACAGTAACTTTAAAAAAAAATCTTAAAAGTGAAAAAATATGCGAAAATGCAAATGATTTTAAATGCATCATTAATCTTAAAAATTAAAAAATCTATATTATTATTTTTTAAATTTATTTTGAAAGTGAAATTAACGCTAATATAAAAAAGCAATTAATTAATTTACACTCGTTTTTAAAGGATTTGAATATCAAACAACGTTTCTTTTTTATTACTGTAATTTTATTCAAAGACGCAAAAGTATTCTGTCGAAAAACATAATCTGAATTATTAATATAAGCTTCAACTGAATCTTTAATCTAGAAAAACTTTTTTTCGTTTCTAAAAAAATGAAACCTTTTTTTTAATCTAAGAAACAAAATTATTTGATTTAATATTAACGGAAAAATTAATCTTTTGAAAAGAGAAAAAAAAATTATATTTCTTAAAGTTTTCTTGGCCATATCTGGCAACTGCAAAAAATAACACTGAAATTAAAATGTTTAACATCTTGGCAACGACTGACAAAAAATGGAAGATTTTAGTTTACTTTGGGTATTAAAAATATGTAATTTTTAAAGATGCACCTGTAAGGTTTCTGTCGCATTTTACTTTAAACAAAGTAAGTGGGTTTTTTTATTTCTAGTTTCAATTTATTAATGAATAAAATTACTAAGAACAAAATTCTTTAGAATAATGCATTTTTTAAATGTTTTGCAAACAATTCGCGCGTTCTATTTTGATGGAAAAGCTTTGCAAAAAATTCATAAATTGTAAAACGCAAAATTTTAATACTTAACATATTTACTAAATTAAAATTCTACATATATTTTTGTAAATTTTTTAGTATTCATTTATTTTGAAAAATGTTCAGAGAAATTCCAGTTCACAATCGAGTAAGCATCTTAAAAGTAGAAGTAACATATTATTTAGTGGAATCTGAATTTCATTATGTTTATTTATATAGAGGAACATATATTTAAAGCAATAATATTTAATAAAATAGTTGTATAACATTCATTCTATAGGATTCATTTATACTTTCTATAGAAAATATTATGCTCTTGTTGTTTTTCTTACGCAGCTGGCAATATAGAGACAGTTAATCTTTATGCCATAAGCAAGGGCTGAACCACTGTTACTCATTTAGCACTACCCAAGCGGTACATGTAGCTTGAAGATAGGCTACGGATGCGAGTAATACTACCCCACAAAGCTCTACGATCCTATTAGATCAGGCTCTACTGTTTAAAGTGGATTCCGAACCACTACAAACATTCGTGGCACCGCTGGGACTCGAACCCAAAACCCTGTGGCACCGAGCGCCAGAGCTCTAGCCACTCGGCCATCAGGCCCCAGAAAATATGTTTACATAATTTAATTAGTAAATTTGAAAATTCTATCATTTGAAAAACAAAATAGAAACAGTAACTTTAAAAAAAATCTTAAAAGTGAAAAAATATGCGAATATGCAAATGATTTTAAATGCATTATTAATCTTAAAAATTAAAAAAATCTATATTATTTTTTTAATTTATTTTGAAAGTGAAATTAACGCTAATATAAAAAAGCAATTAATCTACACTCGTTTTAAAAGATTTGAATATCAAACAACGTTTCTTTTTTATTACGCTAATTTTATTCAAAGATATAAAAATATTCTGTCGAAAAACATAATCTGAATTATTAATATAAGCTTCAACTGAATCTTTAATCTAGAAAAAACTTTTTTTCGTTTCTAAGAAAATGAAACCTTTTTTTTAATCTTAGAAACAAAATAATTTGATTTAATATTAACGTAAAAATTAATCTTTTGAAAAAGAGAAAAAAAAATTATATTTCTTAAAGTTTTCTTGGCCATATCTGGCAGCAACAAAAATAACACCGAAATTAAAATGTTTAACATCTTGGCAACTGTTGAAAAAATGGAAGATTTTAGTTTACTTTGGGTATTAAAAATGTGTAATTTTTAAAGACGCACCTGCTTAATTTCTGTTGGATGTTACTTTAAACAAAGTGTTTTTTTTTTTATTTCTGTCTTCAATTTATTAATCACTAAAATTACTAAGGAATTTTTTTTAGAATGATGCATGTTTTAAATATTTTGCATAAAATTCATGCTGTTCCATTTTGATGGAAAAGATTTGCAAATATGTCATAAATTGTAAAACTTGAAGTTTGAATACTTAATATATTTACTAAGAACAAAATTCTTTAGAATGTTGCATTTTTTTAAATGTTTTAAAAAAATTCATGCATTCAATTTTGAATTAAAAGATTTGCAGAAATTTCATAAATTGTAAAACGTAAAATTTTAATACTTAACATATTTATTAAATTAAAATTTCAGATATTTTTGAGCATTTTTTTAATATTTATTTATTTTAAGAAATGTTCGTAGAAATTCCAGTTCTCCATTGAGTAAACATCTTAAAATAAAAGCAACATAATATTTAGTGCATTCTGAATTTTATTATGTTTAATTTAAATATATTTTAAATCGGGGGTGGCCAAACTAAATGATCTTGTTGGCCACTTTGAAAAGCATCATAACTCGAAGGGCAGCATATAAAATTATATATCCCCCTATTAGATTTAGACACACTATAGACATTTTTTGGAGTGAAAAATTGAAACAGAATGAGCTGTCATTATTATGTTTACTATTATTCTTACATGCAAGCATAAATAATATAATAATAATGATACTAAATCTCGCATTGTAAAAAAATACATAACACTCAAAATGATATATAAAAAATGTATAAATATAAACGAAATAAAAAAATAAAATCATTAAAAAATATTTATTTTACTTGTGCGATATTTGTTTCTGTACTCTTTCACTTACCCAAATTGAGATTCATTCGCAAAAAAGTTATCTCAATCGTAATTGCAATTGGCAATTAAAGATATTGGTGATACACCGTAATATGTGTTTATAATTTAATTATTCTGCGAACTCATAACTGTAAACTCATAAATAAAGCAAGACAATATATGTCATATATTTGCAAGAATATTATTTTAAAAACAAAATTAATGTTTTCTCATCATTTCGACAGTTCATTTTTGAATATATGGATGCACACATAATGTATTTTTTAACGTATTAGTTTTCACTACTTTCGCCATTCTAAAATAAATATATTAGTGTAGTGTATATAGTGTAGTTTTACTGGAATGTGATCTTTATTTTTTAATACAAAAATTCTCTTTTAGTTTTTTGCATATTGCTAATGTGACTAACTCCAATTTGTAATTTAACACTTAAATAAACTAACAAATAGCACTTTATACAGTGAGAGAACATGCACATATGCATCAAAGTTAGAGGGGGAGGGGGGTAGTTTGAACATTTAAAGTTTGGTTTGTCTCTCTACAGTCGCTTTGTGTGCACTTTAGGTTAATAGTCTTGTGTTATTTTACAGTAATTTTGTGTACACTTTAGGTTAATAAACCGTAGGTCCCGGTCTAACATGATCGTAGAGCGTTGCGGGGGTATTTTTACTCCGCGTCCGTAGCTTATCTTCAAGCTACACGCACTTCCTGGGTAATGCTAAGTGAGTAACATCAGTGCAGCGCTTACTTGAAGGCATCCAAGACAATTGTCTAAGACTTACGGGACTTAAGTTTAACGTGGATTCTGAATCATTACAAACATCCATGGCACCGCCTGAAATCGAACCCGAAGCCTGTTTGTATATTTTGTGAAAGTGTGATAAATCTCACGGGTCGGAAAAAGATTCAAGGCGGACCGCGGGTTCTCCACCCCAGTCTACGCTGAAAGCTCTTGAGTTACAGAGATTTAACGCGCCAAAATAAGAAATGGGAGTGAACCGAACAACCACAAGGATCCCTTTCATGTGATACGATTCTCTTTTCTAACTAAAATGATGTAGAGTTCCTAAGATGGAGCTCATGCAGGGCCGGATTTAGATGAAAAGAGGCCCTAGGCTATTCCACTTATGAGGTCCTTTCACCTCCCATTTTTAAGTTTGTAAATGGCATGAGAGATAATAAAATACATCATTACTGTGATATATATCAATATGCTAAATGAAACATCTTGAGATGGGTACTCATCTTTATAAAAATTGTGGCACGGATAATAAATAAATAAAAAAAAGTCGAACACTTATTTGGACGTTTATTCTCAGCACCCTAAATAGTACTTGTAACAATAACCAATCAAGCATAACACACAACATTTACAAAGGAACGAATGTTTGTTTGTTAGTCATATGTGTAGAATTTCTCCTTATTTTCGACGCAGTGTTTTATATTATAGTGTTTACTGTTTTTAGAATAGCGTAATTCTAATTTTGCTAACAATTTGAATGTAGGTCCCTCTTGATCTTGAGCCCTAGACTAAAGCCTAGTTAGCCTACAGGAAAATCCGGCCCTGTGCTCATGCACTTCTGTTGATCTCCAAGTTGCCACAATAATCAATTTTGATAAGCTGCTTAATATGCGAGCCACTATTTCCATAATTTTATTTGGTAGAACCAAAGTGCTTTATCATGTAATTCAAAATTAAGTTATAAACTTATGGCTTCGTTCAGATTATTGTGATGGCGAAAGGGTACAGTGATTGACGTTATAATCTCCTTAGGGGCGTTTCCTTGTTAATTTTGTATATCCTATTATTTCCCGTATTTAATTTTGTATATCGTGTTATTTCTCATTTAATTTATTTGGATGCATGCTGTCAACTTTTTGTTAATTATTATTGCTTGCTTGTCAGTTTATTTATACTTTATTCTTGAGCCTGAATGGCCGAGTTCTAGCGCTCTGGCGTTTAGTGCCACAGGTTTTGGGTTCGAGTTCCGGCTGTGCCATGAAGGCTTGTAGTGGTTCGGAATCCACTTTAAACCGTAGGTCTCGATCTAATAGGGTCGTTGAGGTTTAGTCCTTCTTCAGCCCGCGTGGTTCCTTGCTAAAGTGAAGCTGCATAGTACCCTTAGCCATGGACCAGTCGGCTGCGACGTGGTCTTCTGGACCTGGTGTAGGCTTTCCTGCACCAGGGGGATTAGTAACAACAACATACTTTACTCAGAGTAGCATATGGTTTACAAATAGCAATCTTGAAGTAAGTCAAACCCGTTTTTGTGCAGGGGATAGGTAATGCATAAAGGAAATCACTTAAAATATATTGAAATTTCATAAGTAGCTCTAAATTATATTCTTTAGGACTCATTTAAAAAATGCATGCTGTAAATAGAGACCATATATAAAAAGTCTCGCATAGAAAACATATAAATCAAAACCTCACGATGTAGAACTACCTCTCATCTAATAATATTCTTGGTATTGTGATATATCAAATGGACCACCTGTTGGATTTTTTTTTAATTTGCATGCTATTTAGACAGCCATCTGTGTTTTTTAATTAATTTTTTAATTAATTTTTATTTATAATATGCATTTGATGGAATTTTTTTATATACCACACAAAAAAAAAACCGCATAATAAACAGGTTTGACTGTATTATATTTTATTTTTGATTAATGATAAATATAATAACTGTATGAGTAAATAGATATTGATAACTTATAATGCAGTTTAACGATAATCTGTAGTTTAATAGTAATGCCTTAAATCATACGTGATTTTATTTTTCATTTTAAATAATTTGTTCTCATATTTATTTCATGTCCCTTTCTCCATATTTTTGTAAGTCTCTGAAGGTTTTCGAACTTAGTTTGATAAAAATGTGTTTGTCTGTGTTGGTATATTTAGGTTATTGCGGAATACGTCGCAGATTATACTGTCTAGTATTCTTATGATAGTTTTTATGGGTTATTGCGATATTTAGTAACATTATTAACGTGGGTAATTATTGAATAATATCTTTACCACATATATTAGATATCAACACTATAGATGCTACGACCCCTAAAACCAGTTAAGTTGTGACGCATATAAACTTTCCAGTGGGCTTTAATTTAATGGATGTTGTAACATCTCGGCCTTTACTAGACTTATGAAGGATTCAAAAAAGAGGCTACTTTCAGGTTCATCAGAACACTTTAATTTTTATTTACAAGCAGTATATACATATATACAGAAGTCTATTTTACAAAAAAAGAAAATTAAAGATAATTTGATTCACAAATGCAGTTAACTCTGAAGACGGAGATTTTCAGAACTCTCGAGTCTACGACGAATCAGAGACTAAGAGGGGTGTCAGCTTCCTTCACTCCTCATTGGAGTAGACATTTCTCAGCTCATGGTCTATCACCCATCACGATGGATCAACTTCATGGTATATCAATTGGTTGATATTCAATCTGTAATTGCTTCGACCTGTGAAAGTTGTGCAGACATTCGCTAATTGAGTCTCATTATACATGATACCGAATATCTGCTATCAGATTTGAATGGCAGGTTCTCATTAGCCCAAAACAATAATTGCATGTAATATAATTACCCACAATAAAGCTCCTCTGCTGTCAAATTTTTAGTGATGGGTTTATTATATATTTTTCAAATAACATACATTCCTCTCTCCTGAGAATGAAATGCCAAAACTGTTCTCATGAGAAAAAAAAATACTTCAATATGGTATTAGACTGGAACCTATAGTTTAAAGTGAATTCCGAATCACTACGAACATCCATGGCACATACAATATTCAGTCTTCTCGTTTTCGAAAGTAGTGACTGCTGCAGACACCGCCACGAAGTCCTCCAGCATGCTAGCTGAGGTGGTTACCACAAAACTAAGAGCTGGCACATTAGAAATATTTAAATGTCCCAATTTTTAACTAAGACTATGGGATTAAACATATGATTGTTTGAAAATTAATCGAAATATTTCTCTAGTTTGTCAAATATATACTTCAAAAATATGGAACTTTACACTAAGAAATTGTTCCATTTTTGGATATATTCTGAATATTCAAATAAAAACTCGTTAAATAAATATGTAATCATTTTTTCTTAAATTCTGGGAGCGGTAGTTAACAGCTGAACATATACTCGCTGTGATGATAGACTTCTTGTTCCACTTCCTCTATCTCAAGTGAGTCTGGATGCTGACCCGGGTGCACCACCCTGCTTTGAGCCCCAGTGCAAAGAAGACTCTGAAGTCAGATTCCCATTTCTTTACTTAACATACCGGCGATTTGTATACTGTGTACTTCCAAGGGGAGAATTCAGGGGGTATACTACTTCGGAGAGATGGAAAAGAATCTTCCAAACCCAAAAAAGGAAGAAAGGGCAGCTTCATTTTCCTAAAAAGTAAAGGCAGCATTACTTTTTTAGCCCACATTTTTGCTGCTGGTTCTATTTTGGAATATTTATTTGCTTTTGTAAATGACGTTAATATTAGTGTTGATTCTTTTTTATGATATAAAGAAATGGAATGAGTAGAAGTATAAAAGGAAAAAAAAAATATGCAATTCAAACAACATTTGTTGGCATTCCTTAATAATAAGTCTTAAAAGAAATTTACAAATCAATTTTGATAGAATGTTTATTGGGTTAAAACCAGTGGAATTGATTGTCTGTCGACCATGGCTGAACCCAAATTTTTTAAACATGTTTTATAGAAAAAAAATTTGGCGCGATTGTTAAATTAAGTTATAAAACAATGACAAATGAGAATTGATTAAAATTTTTAATAAAAATGTTGTCTTTTTCATTTCTTTAAAGACTTACTAAAAGACTTTTGTTTTTCTAATGCAGCTAGCAAATATTTAGACTTATCTTTATGACATAAGCAAGGGCTACACCGACATTACTCACTTAGCACTACCCGGAGGGCACGTGTAGTTTAAAGATAGGCTACGGACGCTAGTAACATTACATCCGCAGCTCTTTATGATCCTATTCGAACGGGACCTACGATTTAAAGTGGATTCCTAACCACTACAAAATATCCATGGCACCGTTAGGGACTCGAACCCCAAACCTGTGGTACTAAAGGTCAGAGTGCTAGGCAATTGGCCACCAGGCCGCCAATTTGAAAAAGAGAAACGTACGAATTAAATGAAATTCGGATATAGTCATAACAATGTTTATTATGACAGTAAGGACCAAATTATTCATTTTGAAAATAAAATATTCTCCTTTCTTTAGATTTAATTAAGTAAGCACTGTACTTAAATTACACTTACTTACATTTTATTACTCATTCAATTATATTTGCTAAATATTGTTTTTTTTATAAAATAAATTGTATGAAAAGAAATATTCTAATGCGCCTTACAAATTTTCGTTCTAAAATATTTCACAAGTCTAATTCTGTTAATTCAGCTGAAATTTTCAAATTGAATTATTTCAAAGTATTGCACTTAAGTATTAATAATTATTAAGTATAATAAGTACTTAAGTGTATTAAGTATAAGTATATTAATATTAAGTAGTATGTTATATTAATATAAGTATTGCATTTAAAGTACACCTAAATACATTTTATTACTAATTAAATTATATTTGTTAAATATTGTTTCTTATAAAATAAACTATATGTAAAGAAATATTATTTTAATGTACCTTAAAAATTTTCTTTCTAAAATATTTTTAAAAAAATCTAATTCTATTAATGCAATTGAAATTTTTGAATTGAATTATTTCAAAGACTTTAATTGAAGCAATTTTTAATTCAAATCCATAAAAGCATGCAGACAACCAGAGTTCTAAAAGAAAGCAATAAAAAAGGAGTTAATTAAAGGAAATGCTCCAATTAATAGTTTTTGTTTAAGTAACTCTTTTAGCAATAAACCTTTTTACATCCGTATTATCCAAACTTTTTTTTTTTTTTTTTAAAGTACTAATTTAAACAGAAAGGTGGAGTTTTATATTGCTACGAGTATACAAACAGCGTAACAAAACTGAAAAAAATAAAAAAAACATTCTTTTAAAAGCAACCTTTTTTTTTTTTTTTTTTTTAATGTTTTTCAAATTACTTAAGACAATATTTTATTCGATAATACAATCTGAAAGAAAACAAATTGCATCCATACGAGTTGTAATACAGGTTATTTTCGAAGGTTTTTTACTTTGAAGTAAAAAGGAGGCCAGCTTTTTTTTTTCTCAATCGAAACTGACATTTCAAGGGATTTGAAAGTGTACCGTACCTCCCCCCTTCCCTTTCTCGCTTTATTTATTTTTTTTTTTAAAGGGAAACAAAAAAAAAAAAAAAAAAAAATCTTTTTAAAAGGGAATAATTCTCAAAGGGCAGAAGTTCTCTTGTAAATGGAAGATAAACGAAAGACTGTTTGCTCATAGATTGAAGTTGACGTGTGGGGCTGTCAGCATATTGTGAATTTTAAATTTCAGGCGAAAAGTTAATTATTAAGTTATT
>BPLQ01008327.1:0-19826 GCA_021605075.1 Caerostris darwini
CTCTATTGTCTATTTTATTTGCATTTTTTTCTGTTTTTCTTCTATAGGCTGATGTAGTCAATATTGTTGATTAGGTAATTAATTACATTATTAATTTTGTCTATGGCTCTGGCGTTCTTTGTTGTTTGCACTGCCCATGCTTTGTAAAGTTCCATGGCTCGCTACATAATGATCCGGCGTACCTTCTCCGCATGTGCATTCATCCTTTTCCCGAAGTCTAAATCTCTAAAGATATGACGGAAACGGGCCATTTCCAGTTACAAAATTTGTCAGTTGTTGGATTGTCTGAATTTTGTTCTTGAGAGTGGTTTGCGGGTAGAAGTTGTACGTTCTTCTTCCTGTTTCTCTTGCAATCCACTCTTTTTGCCATTGTACCAAGTTTTCTTGTTTGAGTTGATATTTTAGTGTATTTGCTGGTGTAATTTTTTCGTTCTGCCGTTGCTCATTATTTGATGCCACTTTTGCTAGCATATCTGCTCTCTCATTGCCTATTGTTCCTACATGCGCTTTTAGCCATGATATTGCGAATTTTTTACTATTACTTTGGGATTGGAGATTGACTCTTATTTTTTGGATGAGAGGGTTTTTGTTGAAAAACTTGAATATTGATTTTATTGATGAGTCGCTGTCTGTATGTATTTCTATATTTGCATATTGTGTTGAGGAGGCCCAGGTTGTTGCGTGCAATATTGCATTTAGTTATTAGTTATTAGTAATTGCATTTTATTGCCATGGATTTCCACAAATGCTGATCCTACTCCTTTTTCTGTTTTGGAGCCATCAGTGTAAATTTTGATTTTATTGTGATCCTCTACATGTCTATTGATTATTTTGTCCCATGGTGCTTCTTTCCATTGGAATATTATTTGGTCAAAATCCGTGGCTTTGTATGACTTACTGTAGAAGTGCGAGTCTTTTCGTAGTCGCACTACTCTGCCATAACAACACTCCCTCTGTGCCATAAGGTGCAGGGGTTCGAGTCCTGTTATCGCTAAGAGAGCTGATGTTCGGGAAGTCCAGTAGGACTTGCTGATTTGGAGGGCGTTGTGTTGTAGTCAATTTTTCCATTTATTTATGTTGTCATATTTTTGGCCCGAATTTGTTGCTGCATAACAGACCTTTCTTTCTGCTACTGTTTTGTACCAGGCTTTCACCATGCTTCGCTATGTGCATTAAAGTCTCGCGCTAGTATTGTTTTTCCTTTGTGGTTAATTTGCGCTGGTAGGCTATTTATAATTTCTTCCACATCTTCTGATGGTGATGAGTACAATGAGTATATTGTTATTTCCTGTTCTTTTGTTTTGCACATTATGTCCACGCTGTCATGTTTAAAAGCTGTTGTTGCTATAAATATGTTGGGATTTCTCAAAATTATTCCTGCTGTGTTTGATTTTGATACGTATGCTTTCCATCCTATTGGTACTCCCGGAATATTATTTTCTTTGCTATACATTTCTTGTACTATTGCTATGTCTTTGTTGGTATCTTCAATAAATTTTTAAAAATTGCAGGGTTGCTACTTTGCTGTGTTGGAGGTTCTGCTGTATGATATTTAATTTTTCTATTACTTCCATGTCTTTGTTGGTATCGTTTTATTATATTCTTGTTTTGTTTATTATTCATCGTTTGCTTTTTGTTTTGGT
This sequence comes from Caerostris darwini, assembly GCA_021605075.1. Classification (NCBI taxonomy): domain Eukaryota; kingdom Metazoa; phylum Arthropoda; class Arachnida; order Araneae; family Araneidae; genus Caerostris; species Caerostris darwini. The sequence continues at coordinate 1,644 of BPLQ01008327.1, forward strand.
GTCTGGTTTTCCTGAAGGCATCTCTGAGGTCATTCATTATTATCTGTTGCGTGGGGCATTTTCTGTTACATGCCCACTGGTCGGTTTATGGACAAATGCTTGGACGCCGCAGGCCGTCCTGAAGTAACAGGATTTCTGTGTTGGCTCTAAACCAATTAGTAGGTTGGCTCTGAACCACTTAGTATTAGTAGAGCCGAGGTTGGAGAGGTTTTGTTATTTTAAGAGCAAATTGTCTCTGTATGGTATTTAATAGTTTGATTTTTCTGGTTGTTAAATTTTCGGCCCATATTGATGCATATAATTCTTTCGGCCCATATTCGTAGCATTTTAATTCTTTCTGCAACTGATTAATACCATAGTCTGGTGAATTTGGGGTTGATGCCCCATCCTCTGCCTAGCATGGTTGCTAATTTGTTCGACTTTATAAGTAGAGAGTTCTTTACATGTTGAATGGGAGGGGGGGGGGGGGGAAGCTTAGATTTTGATCTAATAGAACTCCCAAGTATTTCAGTGTTTTATTACATTTGATGGAACAGTTGGAAAATTTAAAAATTGGATTTCTTTTTACCGTTCCTTTTTTGCCAAAGATTATGGCTTGGGTTTTTCTTGGGATATTTTTAATTTTTCCTTTTCTGCCCAGGAGTGAAATTTCTTTAATGCTGATGGTGTTTTTGTTGTTGATGTTGTTTTGCTTATTATAAATATAAAGTCGTCTGCGAAGGCTTGTAGCTGGACATCTTGCAGGTTTCTCTTAGTATTGTATTTGCTATTATTGTCCACAGGAATGGGCCTAGGCATGATCCCTGTGGGCAGCCTTTTTGTAAATTATGTATTAGTTTGTTGTTCCCATAGTTGTATTGTATTCGTCCATTGTCTAGATAATCACAAATGTTGATTAGGTCTTGTGGGCAGTTGTCTATCTTTAAAATTTTTAGAATGGATGGCCACCACAGTGAGTCGAATGCCCCCTTGATGTCGTTTGAAATAATTAAGGTGTAGAAGTGGCGTGCTTTGTTTGAATATATCTTTTTCATAAGATTATGTAAGGCGTGCTCTGTTGATAGTCCACTTCTAAAGCCGAACTGGTTTTGATGAATTAGATTTTTGTTGTTGTAATAGTATTGCAGCCTATTTAATATCAGTTTTTCTAAGCACTTGCCAAGTATTGGAAGGAGTGTGATAGGACGGTATGATGATGGAATTGTTGGGTCCTTATTAAACAGAACAACTTCTCCATATTTAAAGGCTGTCGGAAAGCTACCCGTTGATATACATTAATTATATAGTTGTAACACCTTTGTTGAATCTACTTTGTGGAAAAGTGTTAAAATTCTACCATCTAGTCCATCAGGTCCTGGTGCTTTATCTTTTGGCATTGTTTTAATTATGTGAGAAATTTCTTCATATGTGAAAGGTTGGGATTGTAGAGGAATGGTGTTGTTCTGTCTTATTTTAATTGAGAGGTTCCTAATTTCTTTTTGTTGATAGCTGTCTTCATGCTCGTTATCTTGTTGGAAGAGGGATGTTAAAATATTTATTATGTTGTTTAAATTGGAGTGGTTGCTTATTGTGCAGTGCAGGTTTGGTGGCTGGAAAAATTTGTTAAATGCAGCTTTATAAATTTGGCCATATGGTGATTTTGCTTCCTTGCAGAACTTTTTCCACGAGTTTGATTTTTCTTTATTTATCATTTTCTTTAATGTAGCTTTTTCTTTTTTATATTGGGAAGTCCAGTATGTTTTTAGTTCTTGGTCTGTTTGTGCTTGGGCTCTTGTTCTTGATCTTTGTTGTTTGATGTTATCATTCCACCATGGTGTTAGCTTAGCTGTGTATTTTTGGTTCTTTCTTTTAAATGCTATTTCTGCTGATCCTGAAAGTTTCATTGAGTCTTGTGGGTTTATTAGGTAAAGATTTTGTTGTGATATGAAATCTATGAGGTCTCTGCCTGCTCTGGTTTTCTGAGCTATAACCCCAAATTATGCAAATTATGTGTGCATTGAAGTCTCCACACAGTAGTTGAAGTGTATTATTAGAGAATTTTTGTGCGTAATGTGCAGGAGTGGTGTGTTGATGTCTTCTGATGGGGAGGCATAAAGGGATGTAAATAATAAGTCATTTCCTTCGAATGGGAGTGAAATTGAGACACTGTCTGGTGCTTGGTCTATTATTGTTATTGGGATATGTGATGATCTTACGATGATTGAAGCTCTTTTTGTGTTGCTGGTTACTTGTCTCCATCTTATGGGGAGTCCTGGATTTTCTCTGCCGTTGTGTATGGTTCTTGTATGGATGGTATGTCGACACTTTCTTCCTCCAGCATCTTTATAAATAAAAGGGTGCAGATTTTGAGTGCTGTAGGTTCTGCTGGGCTATTTTAAGCTTTGAATGATTAATGAAGTTTAAGTTAGTTACTTGATTGTTGTGATTTGGGCTGAGGATATTATTTATTGTTGTGTTATTATTCATGTTGATTTTGTTCATTACTTTTTTTTGTTTATCCATTTGGTTTACTTGTTGAATGACTGTTTGTTTCTGGTGAGGTGCTATGGTTGGTTATTTTTGGTGTTGTCTCATTTGGTTGATTCTATTTCTATATGTTGGGCATTTAAAGTCTAAGGCACAATGGTTCGTTGGTAGGTTGTTTTCTGTATTCTTGTTTTCTTGGGTGCAGTTTACACATTTCTTTATTTCTGATTAACATTTTCTTGTGTCGTGTTCTTCCCCACATTTACCACGCATCGTTTTGTTCTTACGGTCGTAAGAAAGGTGTCCAATTTGTTGACATTTGAAGCACCTCTTTAGTTTGTGGTAGGGTCTAACTTGGCATGCGATAAAGTTTATTAGCAGCTTGCCTTTTAAAACTTTTTGGGCTTCAATTATGGTTAAGGTAACCATAGGTTGGACAGGTTGCCTGTCATTTTTGTCTGTGAAGAGTTTTTCTATAATGATTTCTGGTTTTGCATTTACTACTGTTTTCTTTAAGGCTGCTGCTATTTGTTCTTTACTTGTGTCTTCTGGCACTCCATAGATGATTAGTGATTGTTTTCTTTGTTGTGGCTGAATTACTTTCGCCACCTGGTTTATTTTTGCCGCTGTGTTTGTTTTTTCATGCAGTTTCTTCAGTTGTGCCTTGTTTTTTGTTTTGATTTTTAGTTCTTTTTTTTGTTGATGTAAATTTGTTGAACTTTGCTGATTTTAATCTAATCTGCTGGTTCTAATTTTAATATATGTATTAGATTATTGTTTTTCCTTTGAAATGATGCCTCCCTCTTATCGCTACAATAATTTTTAGAGTTTGGATGGCTAATTAAGCTTCAGACTTTACTTTTGGCTTGGAGGTGGAATCTGCAACCTTTTTACAGTTGGAGTCTAGTTTACGAGTTATTTCAAAATTCTTCTCTTCTTTAATCTTCCTTTTGGACTTGTATTCTTTTTTTTCCCCTTATAATTTTATTTTGATACTGGTTCTGACTTATAAATTGAGGTGTTTTTAATTTGCACCCATCTGTAATCCATCAGATTGCTTCTTGTGGAGTTTTTTTTTTTTTGGTGTTTCCATTTTTGATTTTTGTATTAATCTAGAAGATTTTATTTTTGGACTCGCTAACCACTTTATTTTGTTATATTTATTCCCACAGTTGTCTTATGTTGTGCATGGGAAGATATTGTATTGTGATATATTGGATTTTTTAGTCTTAGTCCTTGCTCTCGAAATAATTTCGGACATTGCCAAGGTTCATCTTTGTTTCTTTTTTACCTTTGTACGTAGAGATTTATCTTTTTGCTGTTTTTAACAGGTTTTTTATTTCTTTTTGGAATTAAACATATATATTTTTTTATTAAAGGTTTTTAATTAATATGGTCTTCTATTATGCCTGTAATTGCATTTTTATATGTTTTTCTTTTTATGAAACTAGTGTAATCTGCCTGATTAAATTCTGTATTAGTTACTTACCATAATTGCAGCTAACATTGATGATTTATGCGATTTCACCTATGCCAACATGTACTTATTTGATTTTTTTTATCATTGAGTATCTTGCAGATCAAATTTTTTTTTTTTTTCCATTTCTGTAATTTATGCCATAAATCAAATATAGATGATGTATTGTGCGAATTTTACCATGCCATCATGTACTTTTCTTTTTGTTTTATTGATTAATAGATCTATGGGTTTTAAATTTATAACACTATCTCTGGATGTCATATGCGAATATAACTATGTCTCCATGTAAATATTTTTCTTTTTTACTTTTAAATATTTACTACTGCATATTAGTGTGTGTGGGAGAAACATCTCGCCGGGGTGGTTCTTTATAGTTATTTACTGGTCTCCTTTTATTATTATTGATGCTTTTTGAACCCTTATTTTATAATTTTTTCCACTGACTTCTATCTCGAACTATTATGGAGCAAATAGTTGTCGAGGAAACTTCTACAAAATCTACGAACTCTTCTAATACAGACAATGGATCAAATTGGTCCTAAATTATTAAAAGAACTTCATTTAAAGACAATGCATCTGCTCTTATTACATTATAAAACTGTCAGATCTCTCAACTGAAAGGGAGATTACTGGAAAATCACTCCTTCCTACTCTGATAAAGTAAAAGTGAAGGAAGTAAAAGTACAGTCAAACAATCAGATAAAACAGAAAAGAAATTGGTAACAGCAATCAAGAAGCCTTCAATAAAAACAAAATCTCAAGAAAAAATAGACATAAGGAACAACTATAAACAATAAATTTAAAACAAATTTTGAGAAAAAAGCATCTTCAAGTAAGCCAAGAACAGCAATTATAATAATAAATAGACTACAAAAGACAATATATCCAATAGCGATCATAACAGCGATTGCTCCAATAGCGATTGACTGCATTCCTGTGTTCATATGACAGCAGATAAAGGTATGTACTTCCAATTTATAGATTTGTCTGATGTATTTGTTTTAATATTAATATTTCATTCATACTCTTCATATACTTTTGAAAAAAAGTGAAAGCCTGCATTTAGTGTATACATTTCTCAGAAATGAAATTGGAATATCTAAATGGTGAATAAATGGATTTCTACATTTTTGATCCAAAAATCCTTTTCCTTTTTGGACGTAGAAAAAGTTTCGGGATTTCGGGCCTCAAGATATTTTTTTTTTTGTGCTAAATATTTGCCCCCCCCCCCCAATTTTTCTGGCCTGCTATATTTAGCTTTCATGGCTGAAGCCACCCCCTCAATTTGTTTCGTTGAGGTGGGTCCATCAGATGTACCTTTAAATTTTATTTTTATAGTTTAATTTTGTGAAATGTTGTACTCCGTCATTGTTGGCCATTGGGAGCACATGTTATTGGTGTGCCTCCAACACTTAATACTATCTGACACTTCCCGCCATCTCTTTGGTCCTTTTAGGACATAAAAAAGTTTTGGTATGTGGGCCTCTAAATATTTTTGTCTTAAAATATTGGTCCCCCCCCCAGGCTAGTTAACTGTATTTTGTATGTGAAGGGTTTTGGTTGGGTAGCTGTCAATATGTTATGTATACTATGTTTATATATGTGTTTTCAGGACTTTGCTGACATCGTTTATATAGACATTTATTATTCTCATGTATTATGTGGGAAAATTTTGTATCTGTGTTTTCAGGTCTTACAGGTTATGCTGCTGTATTTTAATTATTTTTTTTTTGTTTTTTAGATATTTTGTATTATTTCATTGCATTTATTTTAAATATAGTTATTCTATTATTGAGACTTAATTTTTGTATTCTGAAACATTACGAACATTTTTTAATTAAAAGGCACTTTTATTTCCATAGAAAAAATAAATAATTAAAATTTTCTTATATGTCAAAATATATATGTGAGAAATTAGGAATTGTATTATTAAATAAGAGACAAAATCCCAGAAAGTATGCATTCATTTTGTGTGTAATATTGCTAGAATTGTATGGGGTCGAATTCCAACTCATATTACACATCGAAATCGTTAAAAGATTTTTTTATTACATGCTATATATATTTTTTTCACTATGTATTGTTTGTATTTAAATATGCATGTTTGAAAGGCAATATTCCAAATTTTGTGAATGCTTTGCAAGTTTATTTTGTGCATAAACGAGATTATATTTCAGATTGGGAAAAAAAAAAAAACCGAAAATTTAAATAATAATTCTTTCTATTTAAAGCGTCTTACTCTACAGAAAAAGTTGGAATGGTTTTGTTATTGCTCATATGTAGAAGGATCAATAATTTTAGCAGCTGTTCTTTTAAAATTAGGAGGATATGGTTAATTCGATTTATCCCTTTATTATATTCAAAATTATATCCTTTAAATTACTGAATTATTAGAATTAGTTTAATAGGGGTGTCTATAACATCAATAAATTGCATTCGACAAAAGGGATCTGAAATGTCTTATTGCATACTCATCAGTAGCTCATATAGGTTTAGTATTAGCTAGAATTATAACATTAAATTATATTGGAATCTTCGGGGCAATTATTATAATAATTGCTCATTTTGGTAATTTCATTTAAAGGATTATTTAATTCATTTCCTAACATCACATTTTGATGATTTTTATTTATCGCTGCTAATATCTCTGCACCTCCTTCAATCAATGTAGCAAGAGAAATTTCTATAATAATAAGATTAATTAATTTTAACACTCTAGTTATAATTCCTATTATTATTGTTTCTATCATAACATCAATCTTTTCAATTGGATTATTTGTTAATATTATTCATAATTCACCAAATATAAAACTTGCTGAAAATTTATTTAATAAATTATTTATATGTTTATTTATTCATATATTTCCTATTATTATCATTATTTTAAAATTAGATATAGTAATAATTTAATTAATTAGTTAATAATAACGATGTCTTATGGCGTCATAATTTCTTTATTTTATTTCAAAGAATTATTATCATTATTTTTTCCATATCTCCTTTATCATTTGCTCTATTCCTATTTATAAATTCTACTTTTATTGCTATTGATTTACCCTTATTTTCTATAAATATTCCAGTAAGATTAATAATCGATTGAATTTCCATATCTTTCTTATTTACAGTCATATTAATTTCAGGAATAATTCTTCTATTCAGAACAGAATACATCCCTACATCAGTTTTTCTTTTCTCTTATTAGCTGATCTTTTTTCAGGAAAAATAAATAATGAATAATAATTGATAAATCCTGATACAAAAGGAAAAATAAATTTCTATTGTTTAATTTATTTATACTTTTACAGATATTAAAAATATTAATAGAAAATTATATATAATAAATATTTGTGATATAAATTCATAAAAATAGTTATTTAAATCTTTCCAGTGTAAATGAAATGCTAAGTAGCTTAAAAATCCTTGATACTCTTTCCAGAACATCAACTATGTTACGACTTACCTTATCTTTAGATAAGGGTGACGGGCGATATGTGCACATCTTTAGAAAATTTCATTATTCATTATTATTTAATAATTACTTTTAAATCCTTTTTCGAAACTTATTTTTATAAATTAACTGACCCATTATTTTTAGAATTCCTTCGAAAAAGAGGCACATACTATATTGCGTGACTTTATTGGATATCCTAAATGCGCAAGGAAATCCTTGTCATCGTTTATTGTCAACAAAGTGGTTCATTCAAACTCTGGTAATTCCATTTATATAAATATGATTAGATCCACATTTTTTTTTTTTTTTTTAAACATTTCACTCTGGGCCATGTTTGTGATGAGACGGACAAAGTCATTTGATTCGGTGTTATTTTCAGTATGGAGCATCCTTGCATTTTAAAGAAAAGAACACAGGACATTTACTAACTTGTCATTTCATTCACCCATGATCCTACACTAGCATCATCATCACTGTGCCTCGTAGCTTTTGTATTTAAATTAAAAAAGCTACCGAAATCCAAAGTAGCACCGAATGGCACTTTATCGGCGAAAAGCATCTTTCTCAGATTTTGATGAATGCACTTGTTTTAATTCAATATATGTGATCCGATGTGAGTTTTAATAAATTCAACATGAATCACTTCAAACTTCTTTGCAGAAGGCACAATCATTTTTGTAGGACAATAAAAAACATTTTTCCTTTGTTTTTTTTAAAGTGTACCAGTATTTTTTTTTTGAATTAATAAACACCAGACACACCGCTTTGGCGTTCGGTTCCACAGGTTTCGCGTTCGAGTCCCGGCGGAGTCACGAATGCTTGTAGTGGTTCTTGCAGTCTCGAAACCCGCAGCTTGAGATTTGCAGTCTCGAAGAACTCCATCCACTCCTCTCTAGGCTACTTCCTATTAGGTAAACGTTCTGATCCATCGAACTATTCTGAGATCTATTCTTCTGTAGGGCTGACCACTCTGGGCGACAAAATGCATCTCCAATCTGAGAAAACTGCAAGTGTACCAAAATTAAAGACTCGGCGATTTCGTAAATGCGCCTCTGAGAATAGACCCCATCCTGGAATAAGTTAAAACGTATTGCAAAACCTTTTGAAAAATGCCCTCAGGTTTAAAACGAACTACTTCAGGCTATCCCAGTTTCTGATCCAGCTGAGCGAAGCTCACAAAAAAGATCTAGAGCAATTCCTCAGGAATTCGACTCCTTCCACGAACTCAAGCGAAGGAGGGTGGATTAGTTTGTTTGTCTAAAAATAGACTGAAAAGCGACCTCTACCCCCCACCCCCCTGCCTCGGGGTGTGTGTTCTAGGGTAGCTTATTTCCCTCAACCCCTGCTGCGTTGTACAAATTTCTACCGATCGTAAACCCGCGACATCAAAATGGCAGCTCTCTCTCGTTTTTACTCTTAGCTAGCTAATGTATTTTTTCTACTTATTTAATGCTTAATATCTGAAGTTATTACTACTAGTTTATTTAAACATCCTAAATTCTACATTAATGTCCTAATTTTCCATTTAATTGCAAAAATTTTACTTGTACTTTTATGATGGCAGTAGTACTTTTATGATAGCATGTGCAATGGACCCCTAATTATTGCTTTGTACCTTGAATCCGATTAAATTTAAAGTTAATTTTATCATTTAATCTTTCCATTTTAATTGTGTTTTTTCCAGAGTTTTTACTCCAGAAATTTTATCATGTTTTTAATTAAGTTTTTAAATTTTTATTTAAACTTTAACTTAATTGTAAACTTCTAGTTCTGCATTTAAATTTTTATTGCTTTTAAGATACGGAGTTTTAGTAACAGTCTAGTTGCAAAGGTACTCCTTGATGAAATGTTCGTTGCGTGCTAGGGTTGGTTTGGGAGGGGGGCAAATTTAGGGAGAAGAGATGGAATGCGAATTCTTGTAATCGTCTTCTCAAAATAAAACCCGGAAACCGGCTTTTATTTTTAATTTATCTTTTTAAATGTTGATATAAAAAAATTCTTTTGGGTGCATTTAGTACTATATGAAAAATCATTTTGAATGTATTTTAAATCTATAGTAAAAAAATGTTACAGCTTTTGCAAATTGTGAAGGGTTATAAATTTTCATCTGAATTTCAAGCTTATTCAATAAGAATTTTAAAATTGGATATTTTCCTAAAAATAGTGTTAAAAATGAAAAACATGTTATGATTTTTATAATTTAATTTATTTACAATTTAGTAAAAAAATGTTTTGTGAACTATGAATTCCCTTAATTGAAAATCGAGTTTATATGTTCTTATTTTTATTCATCTTATAGTTACGATTATTTAAGCACAATATTTCATAAACGGTTGAACTTGATTTAATTCATCAATTTAATTTAAGGTTAAATTAATTTAATTTGTGTATAAAACACAGTCTTTAAACAATGTATTCTCCTCCCCCTATCTCACAACGGTGCTGTGGGGTTGTTGGAAATATTTAATTTTGAAAGGAATCGATCGATCTAATGGATTTGCCATGATTTGTTGACTAAACATAAATAGAATCAGGAATTGAACTCTTCAATTATTAAGATAAGTTTTAGTTAATTTGTCACTGTGGTAGCTAAATCCAAATTCACATTTTGTTGTGAAAGAAATCACCATCTCTAGTGATTTTTTTAAAATTAAAATCAGTAATCCCCCGGTTTGGGCCTGAATGGCCTAGTGTCTAGCGCCCGGTGCCACAGGTTTCGCGTTCGAGTCACGGCGGTGTCATCTCACTTCTCTAAAAAAAATCTTGACGTAGATAAATTGTTTTTGTGATTTTCACATTTGGCTGAAGTAAGGTATTTAACATTTAAATAAAAAAAAAATTGTTGAATGTTTTGAAAACTGGCTGATAAGTCAAGGATATGCTCTCTACATTATTTATGGTGGCCTGATGGTCAATTGGCCAGCGCTCTGGCCTTTGGTACCACAGGCTTCAAGTTCGAATCCTGGCAGTGGCATGGATCTTTGTGAGGGGTTCGGACTGCACATTTAAGTGTAGGTCCCGATCTAGTTAACGCAAAATGTGCATAAAATGATCGTTGTGAGGCAAAATTAACCAAACTACATTATTTATTTCCCTCATCCTAATAAATAGGGACCGATTCAATGCATATTAATATTTCGTGACAATTTAAAAAAAAAATACTCGTTTCTTATTTCTTTTAAAGAAGAAAAACTTTTGTAAGGAACTACGGAGTTTTTTTCCTTTACATTCCGATATCGTTTACACATGTTAACCTTTGAAATGCATACTATTTTCAATGTCTATGTGAATAAATGTCTTTAAGTTTATCACTAAAATAAAATACTTAATAAAATTAAAATAATATACAATAAAATAAAAAAATAGGGAAACTAATAGCCTCTTCATCTTTAAAACTAACTTATGCCAAAGTAATGTTTTACTTGGCATATATCTGTTGGCCATACCAAATCTAAAAATTAACACTAAGCCTTGAATTTAAATCAAATGCATCCTTATTTTGGTTCATTATGATATGAAGTCATAAGTTTGCCCCATTATGATATATAATTTATGTGCACAGACTGTCAACAGTTTATTATTTACTATACATAATTTTTTTTTTTAAGGAATCCTGGTTGAAGTAAATATTTAAAGAAAGTAACAAAGCGAAAGTCTATCGAAACTATAAAAAAATTATTCCTTAATGCCTTAATTCGAAAACTTTGGATGTGATCAAAATTGTTTGAAAAGTAGCTCATTCTAATTAATTGATTTAATTTTTTTAAGGTAATGTTTTCGTATTACTTAATTATCTGTTCTTAAGATTTTAATCCAAATAATTATAATAATTTTAAATGATAATTTTGTTTTCACACTTTCTATCATTAATTCATTTATTTTTTCAAATATTTTATCCAAAATAAATTCCATCCTAAAAATCCTCCCAGATTTGGTTTTTACACTCTAAGGTCAATTGATGCACACTTTAGGCTAACTAGACCGGGACCTACAGTTTAACATGGATTCCGAACCACTCACAAACATCCATGCCACCGCCAGGATTCGATCTTGAAACCTGTGGTACCAAAAACGCCAGAGTGCTAGCCAATTGACCACCAGGTCGCTATCCTCCCCGAAGGAATTGTCCTTCCTTCAACAATGGCCCACCTTTCTAATAGCATAACCCTCGGTTTGGAGGTGAGGTGTATCACACTGGTTAATGGATTTGTCATGTAACAGAGCTTACAAATTTTATAATGCTTACATACTTAATAAATTTTTCTCAAACAAAATGTTACTTAATGCTTGAATTATAAATTACAGTAATATATGTATATATACAGTACAAATAGTATAAACTACAAATTGAATTTATGAAGTATCGTCTTCCCTAAAATAAAATAACTATTATCGAGTTCAAAATAATTATAATAATATTTATACACGTTACATTCTGAATGACTTAAGTTCTTCAATTTGAAATTTTTTATCACCGCATGCTTTTAAATTTACGATATGTTATTATTTGTAATTTTATTTGATGATTTATTGTTAATTATCCAAATAATAGATTATTTGATATGTAACATAATTTGTTTCACATCATGTCCAGTAATATTTCGCAATTTTACTTGTTCTCAATAGTTCTTTGCGAAATGTTATAGATGGAAATTTAAACTTTATTCAACTATTTATTTTTATTTTTAATTTGGCAGTCAATTTTCATTATATTTTAATAAATATGTTGATTAATTATATGGAATAAGATTATTTCTTTTAAGTGCTTTAATATTAGAAGAACATCAATTACATATATGTATTGCTTAGAAAAACTACGCTAATACAACATTTAATTTAATAATGAAAATGAGTATTTTGGTATTAGGATTATCTCTTATTAAGAGGGACGTGGTGATAAAATAAATTAAGATACTCATAAAAATATTGAATTAAGATACACATATTTTTCTTATTTAATATTCTTGCATGTTACAAAATAATTTAATCAAGTTAAAAAGTAAATTCAAATAAAATAAATTTGCAAAATCTAAGTTTGTATTTAAATATAATGATTTATTTTTATTTTTAATTCTATGTTTAGCTATGAAATTTGTTATTCTTATCTAAACTCCATATTTCTCCTAAATTATGAAAGTAGTAGTATTTTTCTGTATAAGAACATTATTCTATCAAATTATATTGAAAAATGAAGGATTTGATTGTTTAAAGTAATCACTGCAAATGCTACTTTAGTTAAAGCAGATTTTACAAGCATCCATGGCACCGCCAGGACTCGAACCCGAAATCTGTCTCACTAGGCCATGGCTATAAAGTTAATTTAATTTTTCATGTTTTTATCCAGAAAATATATAAGTTGAAATATATTTATAAAATTAATGTTTATTTTTCATTTCTTGAATATCAGCATTACTAACTAAATTAGAATAACATTGAAGTGAGATCTATATATAATTTTGAAAATTGATTTATTTTATTTGATATCTAATTTCCAATTATAAAGCAACACATAAATAGTTACTAAACATTAGCTTGAGAAAGCGGGACTTGTGCATGAAATTCCATAAGAATTATCAGCTGAGATGAATGTCTAGTCATTTTAATAACCGACTATCGTTTCAAAATGAGGTTTGATGGATGTGATTTGTCGCTTTATGGTCATTTTTTGCACACTTTGGACTAATTAGATCGGGACCTACAGCTTTAAGTGAACCACTCACAAACATGAATGCCATCGCCAGGATTCGAACCTGAAGTCTGTGATACCAATGTCCAGAACGCTAGCAAATTGGCCATGAGGCCGCTTCAAAGCAAGGAGTCGGCAGGGATTCCAAAAATTGACCTATGTGGGCTGGAGCGAAAACTTTGGCTAACGACTGTTGATGAATGTCTAGTGATTTCAAGCAGCCAGAGTTTCTATGTTGCAAATGTTTGTCATTGGAGAAATACAGTGCTGGATAGAAGCATTTCGTGGTTAACGTCTAAGAAAAGTATGTGTTAAAGTAAGATATTTCTTTTCATTGTAATTTTTTAAATCCAAACATTATTTATATAAAATTAGAAAACGAACCAATTAAAAAGATATTTAACAGAGGGCAATTTATGAAGAAGAAAAAAAGTTAAGGAAAAGTTTCTAAAAATTGAAATTTGCGAGGATTAATAAGGTATATTTTTGACAAGATTTGATCAGCGAGATTTGTAAGTGTTCTAAGCGATTTGTAGCGGTGTTCTAAGAGAGAGAGAGAGATCAAAGGCCGGCGAGGAGGAAATGAATCCCTAACCCATTGCGCTGTTCTCACGTAGTGAATGCGAGGCTGTTTCGAGTTGCATGGTCCTTCCATGTTAGCTGGTTTGATTGCGGAAAGAGATATTTGAATAAAGATTCTATATTAGAAGGATCCCCGCTCCGTGGCCTTATTCGAAACAGTTTATGAATCTTGGGTTCGAATGGAACAAAATTGTAGATTGTGGTTACATTACCGCACTCCAATTACCCCAAACAGAACTTATTCATTCAACAGGTTTTGTCCCGAAATGGCTGCAAAAAATGACCTATTCGTCTGTTAATAATGTAACTATGCAGTTTTTAATTATTGCTTACATACCTTCAAAACCGAAGGGCCGATATTCTAAACAAAAGTATCGAATCCTTCCAGGTTCGATAAGGTTCTAACAATGACAATAAAATCAAACCAACTTTGTAATAAATTATAATAGTATAATTTAAAAAATGTAAATTAGTATTTAATATAAGAATGATTTTATAAAATTAATTTCAATTTGAAAAACACTTAGATGTGCCTATTCCAAATTTATCTAAATTTGTTATTTCTGCTAAATTTTAAATATTTTTTCGGTTAAGAACATTTTGTATCGAATTATATTGCAAAAAAAAAAAAGGGGGGAAATCGTACTTCAGTTAAAAAATTAAAATATGATCCAAAAAGACGTTCTTTATATCAGCATATCACATTAATTTAGTATGCACACATAATTTATTTTTAAAAATGTCATTGAATAACATATTTAACAACAATTTAGTTTGTTTTAGTTACTATTTTCGTTCTAATTAGAAAGGGAAAAATTATTAATTTTGAAATTGATTGATTTACTGACATATGTGTAACTTTTTGGTCATTCTATATACAAATCAGTAAATATCACTTTCAAAGATTCATGCATTTATATAATAATATGCATTAAAAAAACCTTTATTTATAAACACATATATTACGCTGAAAATTTTTATATCAGATGCGCTTTAATATATTACCGAATTTATACTTTTTGTACCTTGAAAAAAAATTAATTAATTAACAGTGGAATCGTATATCAAATTTATTCCAGCATTCGGTAAATTAGCATTCATCTACAAAAAAAATCCCCCCCCCCCCCCCTTCAGTTTATCGGAAAATCACATCTCAACCACTGCTGTTCACTTGACTCTCGGATAAAGAGGTGAAAAAATGAGCAATCGGTTGAAATTGTAATTCATCCTGTTAAGACTGCTGCTTCGCTTATATTCTGGATTAATTTTGCAGCTCCCAAAGTTCGAGAACGGATTATTTTTTTCCATCAAGTCTTTTAATATTTTTTTATGCCCTTTTCCACACAGCGGCCGCTCCGAGTTGTTTTGTCTGCGCTATCGGGTGGCTGGCTCCAGTGCAGAGGAGAGTAGTAAACAGAGCAATAGTTTCGAACATCTCATTGAATGTACGGAATACAGCTTTGGTGTTTCATTATGCAGCTGCACAGAAATCTTCATTCGGCTTAACTTTTAACGAGTACGATAAAACTAAAAGAAAAAAAAATTCATGAACGATTTTTTTTTCTCTTCAAAAAACGGGGCAACTACTGATGTTAGATAGTATGCGTATTTTAAAACCTCATATTTCGTCATAGTTTTTATTTGTTAGTGAAAACAACTGCAATGAACACTTGAACACAACTAAATAATTTATGCCGTCTTATTTTTTTTTCTTCTAAATAAAAAATTCAATAATTTCAAACGAGAATCTAATTCCTGGCGGGATTTCTGAACATTTACTTTCATAATTAAAACGACCATCCGCAGACTGTTCGTAAGAGGAGAGGCCCTTTTTGACTGGAAAAACCATCGTGCATGCACTCATCCTAATAATTCATTTAAGTGATAAGTGTTGGAACAATTCCAACCGACTATTTTCATTCGAAGCCTTTCCAGACATCCCTTCGCAAAGTGTTTTTTAGGGGGTGTAACGTAGTTAGAAATAGTCACGAAATATTTCGGCACCTTCGTTGCATTTAATAAATATTTTTTTTTTCAATGTATACACGTACAATTTATTCCCAGGTAGGTCTTTTAGTTAAAAATTGGCCTATTCGAACATAAGAACAAAGCTCCTCTCCGAAGAACAAAGCTCCAAACATTATTTATTTTACAGAACTCAGCAACTGTGGTTTTTCAAATATTCCTTTTTAACACCATCGCAGCCTCTTTTCGTGAAATTTTGAGAGCACGAGTAACGAGCAAGCATGCGATCTTCTTCCCTCACAAGTTTATTTATTTTTGTCGTGGGCATTCTAATTTCCAAAAGGTATAATAACAATGTTTGGTCTCTGTGGGATATGAATTGCCAAAAAGGCCTGATTTTTTATAAAGCTATACGAATTTTAGATTCTAAAAAGGATCCACTTGTATGAATATTGACATTTTCATTTATTAATATAAAGTTCTTCACGACCAAATGTATTTTTTATTCCCTGTGCGCAAAACTTGAGCAAGAATCAACATTTCCCCCAATGAATGCACGGAATGACCGCGTGGCACTGATGGCAAGCTACCAATGGATATAAAAATATTTTTAATTAAGTTATTGAAAAAAATATACGTTTTTTCTTTTAAAAAAACCAATTTATTAATCCTTTTTTTTTTAAATCAAAATACAAAATATAATTTTTTCTTGTGCTAAAAAATACAAAGTAGAATTTATTTATTTATGTATGTATAATGATTTAAAAATGCATCATATTATTCTGAAATTATAAGCGTTTCTATGCTCTAACTCGGCCGAATAATTATTTACAGTTATTGAATATTTCCATTGGATTAGTTCTAAAGAAAAAAAATTCTAAAACTTCTGTAATCATTGTAGTCTAAATTTTGAAAAAAACATTTTAAATTATTTCCTATTGATTCGTGTGTTTTATGTAAAACAGGTAGCTATGCATAGCTGCTATACAGGTCTTTTTCTACTTTCCAGCAGAGTGGAGTCGTAATTTTCCGAAGGATCTTCGATGAAGAGTAGTCAATGATTTACAGAGTTCTAAAAATTACTGGAAATTTTAAAGACAAATTGTCTGACTAGGGATTGAAATTGCATGCCTCCTCATTTTTGAAATACCACGGGATTGTAATGGGAACCAAAGTCAAAGCAGCATTTAAATTAATTTTGTGTGAGGTGCCATTCCATTTCTTTAATAGACGTAATTTTCCAGGAACAAGTTTCAAAAATTATTCAACATATTTCTCTTCGTTACCAGCTCAGAATTTAAGACAAATAAATTAATCCTTCTCTTTATGAGTCAACCATTTCGCTTGGGAAAAAAAAACTCATTGAAAAATTAGAAACATAAAAAAAATGACACATCTGAGCCACTGCTTTTAACGAAGACATTATTACAGCTCCCAAATGCTGTTTTGTCTACTGGCTAGTTGCTCCGACGTGTGTGTACCTCTGCATCTCGGAGAGAGCAGTAACAGAGAAGAAATGTGCAGTGAGTTGAAGTTGTAAACATCCAATTAGAGGATGCTAGAGCTTTTTATTTTCCCGTTTGATTTTGCAGCTGTCCTAAGTTGAAGACCGATTTTTATTCATGTACTCTTTTTCATCTTTTAATCAAATCATTTCACACTGTACAGAGATGCAACTATTAAAAATTATCCGGATTAATTATGAAGTATGGTAAAAATTGTCACTTCTACGGAAAAAAAGAAAAAAAATTTGTTTTTAATTTCGTCTATTAATACTCAGACTTTTTTTATGATTTAAATACATGTTTTAAAATTAAAGATTTTAAATTTTATTGAAGTCAGCCTGACGCATGTTTCGGGTTCGAGTCCTAGCGGTGCCATGGATGTTTGTAGTGGTTTGGAATCCACTTTAAACCGTAGGTCCCGGTCTAATATGACCATACCAATCCATGGCGCTATCGGCTTCAATTCTAATTCCAAACAAATTTAAAAATCTTATTTTATCGTATTATAATGAGTTATATTTAAAACATCTTTCCTTTTAAAAACATTAACTAAAATGAAAAAATATTATTCAGGTTTTTTTTTTGTAGTAGTTTCAAATATTTAAAAAAAAAAAAATCAATTAAAAAATAGTAAGAAATTTTCGAAAATTGAAATATAGTGATAAGAATTGAAAAAGGTAATTATTGAATAGCAAAAATGTTACATAAATAAATTTTTTTTTTTTTTGAACCACTACAAACATCCTTGTCACCGCCGGGATTCGAAACCGAACCCTGTGTTAAAATATTAGCTGATTATTAAAACATTTTATTTTTTGTTAACTAATTAATCAAGCATTTTATGGAGTTTTAATAACGCGCATTTAAATTCTATGCGTAATTAATGCAACCTGCATTCAGTTTTCAAGAACTTTGATCTGCATCTCGGTTATCAAGAAATTTTTGTATCTATGTAAAAAAGATATGTGCCTACAAAAATACACTGTGAAAAGAATGAAAAAATTTTTTCATTTTACATTTAAAAAGCATATTCCTAACTATTCAAAGA
>BPLQ01008328.1:0-42498 GCA_021605075.1 Caerostris darwini
TAATAACAAAACCGAAATAACAATCCATCCACTTTTAACTCCAGCAGCGTCTGCGTATTAATTTTCTCACAATATGTCTTCAGCAAGAAGAGCTAATACCATATCCAGATTATATACAGAAATGTGCTTATTGTCTGTGGATATCTCTTTTCCTTCCGAAATGGTCTGGCGGATAGTATACTATTTCATTCTTATGCAGGAGTTTGCTCAGGACTTTGCGAGAGAAATTGGAAGTACTCAACTGAATAAAACAAATAATAAAAATCTGGGGGATAGTAGTGTCTTCTTATATCTTCGAAGCCCGTAGTGTGCCGTATTCTAAATACGACTTCCCCTCATTTTGATCAAATATCATACTTTTTCTTTTATAGCCCTCTTTGGCTCAGAAGGTGGATTTAAAAGATAAACTTTGGAGAATTTTTATTTTTTATTTCCGCCGGATTAGGTATGCCGTAAAATAAACCCACATAAAATTGAAAAGCGTTAAAAAGTTATTCGTGAAATCTTAAATTCAAAAAAGATGGTGGAAAAAAGTGGGAAGATAATGGAAAGAAAATTGCGTCCTCGATTTTGAAATAAGTCCGATAAAACTAGGATTCTCTCTCTTTTTTTTTTTACTGGGTTCTAGATGACTGAATCTAAATAGAAATATTTTTTTATGTAAAAATAATTGATATGAATAAAAATACAAATATTGTAGGCATTTGAAAACTATTTTAACCTTCCAATAATCTATATAATTTAAAAACATTTTTCATCTTTTTTTTTTTTCCTAATCATTTTTTTAATTTAGTAAATTGTAAATGATTAATTTAATGTTGTATTCTCCGATCTTTTACACTGTGGAACACTTAATTAATTTTATTATGCCAACAGTAAGTTTAAAACAAAATAAAATTACTAAAAAACATTATATATTTAAATAATATTCAAATAACCAATTCATAATTACAGTTTTATGCATAAAAATTTCAATTGAAAAGAATCAAGTTTGACTATAGACTGTGTAATATTTTCATACAGTATATTTCATAATTGGAATCTGTTGGTCGATTGATTAGCGCTCGGCGCCACAAGTTTCGGGTTTGAGTCCCGGCGGTGCCATGAATGTTTGTAGTGATTTCGAATCCCCTTTAAACCACAGGGCCCGGTCTGATATGACTGAAGAGCATTGGACGTATGTCTACCCCAATCCCGTTAAAATAAAACATCTCCTGTCTCGGAATCTGCCAGTAGGCAGACGGCCTTGGCCCATCATGGGGCTGTTGCGCCAATGAAAATAAGAAGAATATTTCCTAATTTCGTATATGTACATATGTACACAAAATTCATGTTATATTTTTATAATTAGCACTTTAAACAGATTTCAATTTCATTAAATTTATCAAATAAATTTTTTTATATCAAACAAAAAATATATTTCCAAGCCCGATTCATGGCTCAGTGGTAACGTGCGCCGCTGGTGAGCATTAGGGCTGAGGTTCAATCCGCTGGGTGCATTATTGTAGATACTATTCCAAAAATGAGGACACCTGTGCTATTTGTCATTTTGCCTCGTTAGTTAGACTATCTGGTGGGAGTTTTTCAGTTTTATCTCATACAATATGCAAATGCGGGGTAGTTCTAAAAGTCTTAGCGGAAGGCAATGCCCTAATTCTTCAGCTACTCGGAACCAAATCAGACTTCTACCTACGGATGCCCCATCACAACAGAAGCTTCTCCTTTTCCCTCCATCCATGTACTACTCATGGGGTGTCTGTCCCGCGCTGCCGGACATTGATGATTAATCACAACAGCAACATATATTTCCAAGTAGTTTTACTCATCTACCGTTCCGATTTTACCACTCCATATGAAACCCTAGTCATTCATTTCCACGGCATATAAAGATAAACAAAATACATTAATAAACAGAATTGTTTCTACTAAATACCTAATAAATCACATGCATATTCTAAAGACCTAGATGAAATTCATTAAGATTACCTTCTTCGCAAATTATTTCCAAACTATCCCAACTATTCTTTTGATAAATGCATTAACCCATGTATTAGGTGCTGTCGTGAAATATTTAAAAGTACATCACCGGCAACTACAATGCATTTTAAAACAATGCTAGGGTTCAAAAAGATCTAATCTCTATTATAAGACTTGGAACATTAGGTAATCTAAAGCCATTAAAATAAATCTGTAATAAAAGGGGGTTACAGTGTTCTAGTCTCGTAATTAAGTTTTAATTTCTCTGCCATGAGGTGGCAAACAATGCGATTTTAATCATCTCTGTGACAGAGTTTGGACTCAAAACCCAGATTAATTGAGAAGAGCAAACAGTTTTTCCTTTGATCCTGGTATATTACAAGGCAATTATGAATAAGTCATTCGCTCCTGGCTCTAAAGACAATCAAGTTTATTTCGTTTTAACCTTTGTTCAAGTTATGCTTGCAATGGTGCCTACAGGGCACATCTGCCAAGATGTCGCTTTAACCTTTTAATACAGTGATAATTGATTATGGAAATTTATACGTCTTTTTTTAAGTTATTTGACTTAGAAATTATTTAAAAATAATCGTTATAGTAAGACAACATTGTGCATTTATTTCTGAGGGTAGACAGCAATTTTTAAAGATTAACTGTTCGACATCAACAGTCTTAATTCTTAAGCGAAATGTTTTTCATAAAAAGAAAACCATTAGTCGACTCCATAAATTTAAATAAATGTATTTTGTTTGCATTTTTTCCTTCAAATGTCACACAGCGGCTTGATGGCCAATTGGCTAACTCTCTGGCCTTTGGTACCGCAGGATTCAGATTCGATTCCTAGCGGTGACATGGATGTTTGTTAGTGATTCAGAATCCCCATTAAGCTGTAAGTCCCGGTCTAATTACCCTAATGTGTGCACAAAATGGCCGTAGAGCGACGAACCAAACCAATCTATCTACAGGTTCTCCATCACAACAGAAGAGCCCCCCTTTTCCTCCATCCATGAGTAGACTACTCATGGGTGTCTGTACCGCACTACCGGACACTGAGGATTAGTCACAACATATATTCCCACCCATTATTGTTCATCAATACTATGTGGTAAGATTTTACCACTCCATATAAAGCAGTCATTCATTTTAATGCATATAAAATCAGATTAAATGCATTAATAAACAGAATAATTTCTACTAAATACATAATAAATCACATGCGTATTCTAAAGACCTAGAGGAAATTCATTAAGATTAGCTTCTTCGCAAATTATTTTCAAAACTATTCCAACTATTCTTTTGATAAATGCATTAATCCATGTATTAGGTGCTGTCGTGAAATATTTAAAATTACATCACCGGCAAGTACAATGCTAGGGTTCAAAAAGATCTAATCTTTATTATAAGGCTTGTAATACAAAGCCATTAAAATAAATATGTAATAAAAGGGGGTTACAGGGTTCTAATCTCGTAATTAAGTTTTAATTTCTGTGAAATGAGCTAGCAAACAATGCGATTTTAATTATCGCTATGACAGAGTTTCGACTCAAAACCCCGATTAATTGTGAAGAGCAAACAGTTTTTCCTTTGATCCTGAGATATACAAGGCAATTATTAATGAGTCATTCGCTCCTGGCTCTAAAGGCAATCAAGTTTATTTCGTTTTAACATTTGTTCAAGTTATGCTTGCTTACAATGGTGCCTACAGGGCACATCTGCAAAGATATCGCTTTAACCTTTTTAATACAGTGATAATTGATTTTGGAAATCTATGCATAATTATTTAATTAACATGATGTCTTTTTTTTAAAGTCATTTGTCTTAGCTATTATTTAAAAATAATTGTTATAGTATGAAAACATTGTGTATTTATTTTTGAGGGTAGACAGCAATTTTTAAATATTAATTTTTGACATCAAAAATCATAATTCTTAAGCAAAATGTGTTTTTTTAAGAAAACAATAATTAATTAAATCCATAAATTAAAATAAATATATTTTCTATGCTTTTTTTTCAAATGTTGTGTGTGTGACTAATCATCAGTGTCCTGCAGTGCAGGACAGATATCCCATAAGTATTATACTCATGGGTGAAGGTTTGCCTTGGTTTTGGTTTGTCACTCAACTGTCATCTTGTGCACACAAGGGCTAAAGAGATCGGGACCTACAGTTTAAATTGCATTCTGAAACACTAACTTCCATGCCACCGCCAGGATGAACAGTTAAAAAAATGATAATTTTCTTTTCTTGTAGCCAAACTCCAAATAAAAGCAAAATAATTTCAAAGTGGCAAATAGCAGACACAAATTTTAATGTGGTGAGTAAATTCTTAACTTTTATAGTAGGTTTTTTTTCTCTTTTTTGTACAAAGATATGTATATATATATATTTGCTCATATATATTATGCAGCACAATTACAAATATAGATTTAAAAGGTAAATAATTGAAACCTGTTGTGTTCCTATTTTGTCATTTCAATGCTTAAAAATAAGACTAAAACAAATTTTAATGATATTTATAAAATACTATATCAAATGGCAATCCTATAAGATTATATTATTAAAATTAATGTATTCCGATAGTAAAATTTTCACGATTAAAAAACATATACTTTTTAATAAATAACTTTAAAAGAAACATAATAGTAACCAATATTTATTCAGTATAAAGATATTACTCAATACTGTACTCACGGTAACGGTAAAATTGTTCACTCAGTAACGTAAATTAAAATTCAATTAAAAATTAGTAAAATTAAATAAATTAAATTAATTAATTAAAATTAAAGTAAAATTAAATTAATAATCTAAAATTAAGAACAGCCTCGAAAAGAATACAATTAAGATTCCTTCCTTTCATTTTTTATAATTTGATTTAAAAACAACACTAAGAAAAAGCATTTTCCACAAAATAAATTCCACCATCAAGAAAGGCAAATGGACCACTCAACGCGTATAAATCATGGCCGGAAAAAGCAAGTTCTCCTGACTACCTAAATTAAAAGAAATGCGTTGTGTTCCGCCCACTGAAAGCAATTTTCCGGAATGCCTTCTCCGCAGTCAAGAAGGGGTGTCAAAACATTCCCCACAAACAAATGTTACCATGCTTCAACTTTCAGAATTAATGTTCTTTTCCATCCAAATGCGGGCCCCCAATCTCTTCCTTTCTTTTTTTTCCTCGCTCGCTCTCTCTTCCTTTTTTAAAAAAGGGAAACCACATAAACAGAATGGCAGAAATCTATCCATGAAGCCTGATTGACAATATTTCATCCAGGCTCACTGTCCTTTTAAAGTTGGCTTTTATTATATTCCATCCTTTGGTGCTGTTCATTTTTCCCGGGCTGTCTTCGCGCCCATAGATTTCCACCCATACCCATCGTCGGTTTTGTTCGTTTTAAAAGGATTGTATTTTGTTAACCTCGTAGCTATTATGTTAAGCAAAGCTTTTGTCCGATGCTGTTCGAAATGGATTATCTGGAATCTTTCAAAAGGAGACTTTTTATCGTCCTTGTTCAGTGAAAGGGCATTTTCGCCAGTGAAAATTTTAAGCCTTTCGTAAAGATATTTCATGAATTTTTCAAGTTAGGCAGGTAAGTGAACTGTTTATCTACTCAGTTTAAAATTTGTTTTGAAAATGGATTTTTAAGAAGAATTAAATCGGCACAGAGTATCTTTATGAAATATTTTAAATCTAGTTAGTATTTTACGGTCGAATGGATTTTATTGCAATTAGTTTAAAATACAATTAAACTAATTGTTACAAAAAAATAAATTGCTTAGTTTTGATGGAAAATAAAATTTATGTATAGGAAACCTTGCACTCCTCGAATTTTGTATGGAATCTAACATATTCAAGTTAAATGAAAATGATCTTCACTCGAGTCAATCGCTTCGATTAATCAATATTTAATCAGTATAATATTATCACTCAATACTAGATCACTCAGTATTGGAACAGAAATGAACGCTGAAAAGACAATTAGAAACAGAACAGCTTTTGAAAAGAATACAATTAAGATAGTTTCTTACCATTTTTTGTAATTTGAATCAAAAACAACACTGAACGTTTCAATCCGCTGGTAATATGCTTTGTAGTCACAATCGTTCGAAAAGAGAATACCAGAAGTGATTGAATCACAATCACTTCTGGTGTTCTCTATATATATTCAAAATATATAATAATATAACATGATCATAATGTTATATTATTATATAGTTTAAGCATATTTATTTCAGAGATAAAAAAATAAACATTCTCATAAAGATAGATTTTCTGACTATGGAATACATAATGGCAATTGTGATAGAGTAATTTTCTGAAACTGAAATGTGTAATGGTAAATTGTGATAGAGGAATTGTCTGAGACAGAAATACGTAAGGGCAAATTGTGAGAGTAAATTGTCTGAGACTGAAATATTGTGATAGAGTAATTGTCTGAGACTGAAATACGTAATGGCAAATTGTGAGTGTTAATTATCTGAGACTGAAATATTGTGATAGAGTAATTGTCTGAGACTGAAATACGTAATGGCAAATTGTGAGAGTTAATTGTCTGAGACTGAAATATTGTGATAGAGTAATTGTCTGAGACTGAAATACGTAATGGCAAATTTGTGAGTGTTAATTATCTGAGACTGAAATATTGTGATAAGGTATTGTCTGAGACTGAAATACGTAATGGCAAATTGTGAGAGTTAATTGTCTGAGACTGAAATATTGTGATAATACTTCAGTCTCAGACAATTATTCTGTGATAGAGTAATTGTCTGAGATGGAAATATTGTGATAGAGTAATTGTCTGAGACTGAAATATTGTGATAGAGTAATTGTATGCCACTGAAATATTGTGATAGAGTAATTGTCTGAGACTGAAATATTGTGATAGAGTAATTGTCTGAGACTGAAATACCTATGGGCAATTGTGATAGAGTAATTGAAGTAATTACTTAATCCTGTTGAAGCCCATCAACAATTATTGCCTGATGGGTGTTTGCATGGTTTTCTTCAATGTCCCAAAATATTTCCAGGAAAATTTCCTCTTTCTACCTTTATCTGTAGGCGGGCCTTTCGTAGAATACTACACAGAAAATGACGCCTTCGAAGTAAAAAAAAAAACATTTATTTGAGACCCGGGGAGTTTTCTTTTTTAAAAAAGAAGATAATTTCGGGCACCGGCTTGAGGAAATCTGGGGCAAAACTATTTTCTATTTCCCGGTGTCAGTCAATAAAGATAAGAAAGAGTTAAGCCCCCGCCACGTGATAAACGATATAGTTCTACCTGTATGCCCCCAGGGCACTTCAAAGGTTAAAAGTGGCACTGGACAAGCATCTGCTTCCTCAAACTGTTCCTCATTGCTAACATATTGATCTCTAAAATCTCTTTTTTTTCTTTATCCTGGATTTTTTCTTTATTTTTCACTGTTGCCCCCAGCTCTTTCAACTATAACATCTTTACACGGTACACTTATTGGAGGAATGAAATAGGGGATGCAATCACGGTGTGAAATAATGCCATTGCAAAGTTGTTTTCTTCTTTTTTGACCCTTACTTTTTCTTGGGGAAAAGTTTCATGCAACTTAATGTTGGCGAGTTTTTCCTTTGTTTCGCAGTTTTATACATTGTTATAAAAATTGCCGAGTTTTAGAGAGAAGTAAATATATGTGTGTATAGTTTTTCTATACAGGAAAAAATAGATATGATTCACCGTGCAACCTGTTCTGCACTGTTTCTTTATGGAAGCGTTGTTGGATTGCCAGATTTAAGTGGATGATTGCAATAAATATGTGATTATGCATATGAAATTCTTTAGCTATAATTGCGAAATGGTAATGATTTTTTGGCGATAGACTAAAATTTCTAAATAATTTAATCTAATTTCTTTCTTTAATACTGTAACTAGTACCTTATTTCAAGATTTAAAATCTGTCAAGTTGAAATCTGATGATTAATATTATTTTAAGAGCAACTGATTAACTGATGCTGTTTTTTTTTTTTTTTTTTCGCTTTTTTTTTTATTTCTGTTGTCCTGTAAACTTTCCATTGGAAATACAAAAGAAAAAAATACCGATTTTTGTACATTTATTCAACCAGGTTGAATCTTGTACAGTTGTGACTTTATTTTACTTCTGTCAGATTTTAATCACCTAAGGTATTATGAAAAAAAAATTCACGCTGCAGATACACATCTTGGAGTGTTGGCAGTGTTTGAAAAATGACTGTTGTAGTTGAGAAGAACAGCAATCCAGTTAATTTAATGGCAGCACATAAGCAAAATTAAAAACGAATAAAATTTAGCGGCTATGTGTATGACATATATGTGTTAAATATATGTTTTGTCATAATATTATCCTCTGTCACATAATAGAATCAAGTGAATATTTAAATGGGAATTATAGGCAAATGCAGCTGTTAGTTATGATGTAGAGCCAATTGCACGAAGCCAAGTGCTACCTACGGGTGTTCCATCACAACACAAGTGGCCCCCCCCCCTCCCTTCTTCTATGAGAAGAAGTTTATGAAGATGTTTACCTATGGTTTCTTGGACTTGGTCTAAATCAGGGGTGGCCAACCCAATGATCTTGGGGGCCACTGATCCGTTTATTAATTTAATGCCCGACTCGTGGTTCAGTCACAACGTGCGGCGCTGGTGAGCATTACGGCGGAGCTGGCAACAACGTTAATCCGCTGGCAACAACATTATAGATATTGTTTCAGAAAACGAGGAGACCCGACGGCGTTTGTGATGTGAAACCTCTTGCCCCGTGAGTCGGACTACCTGGTGGAAGTTTTTCCGGTTTTTCTCACATACTACACGAAAATGAGGGTTTTAGTTAAAAAAAAATTCCTAAAACTCCTGCTGAAAGGTACGGCTTTGCTTCTTTAGCGACATGGACCCAAGTCAGACTTCTACCTACAGGTGCTCCACCACAACAAAAGCTGCCCGCTTTTCTTCTATCCATTGTAGCTTACTCATGGGTTATCCGCCTCACACTGCAAGACACCGAGGATTAGATACAACAACAGTGAGCATATGTGGCCCACATCATCATCAGTAGCGCAACAGACCCATAGTCGGCCAAGGCCGTCTGTCTATTGGCAGATTTCGCGGGAGGAGTTGTTTTCTTTTTACGGGATAGAGTTGTCAATCCTCCGCAAAACGCTCTATAGTCATTTTAGACGGGACCTACGGTATAAAGTGAATTCAGAACTACTACAAATATCCATGGCGCCTAACGGGACTCAAACCCGAAATCCGTGGCACCGAGCGCTATTCACTCGTCCATCAGACCCCAATATGTAACCCACAGTATCCATATTTCTATGCATCTTGTTTTTATATAAATAAAAGCTATAAAATAACTTCCGTCGTTATGTAAATAAAGAGATTTCGTGTGTATATATTTAGAGAGTGTTTTATAAACATTCCTTTCTAAATATATATACACATCAAATATAATGTGTATATATATTTAGAGAGGAAGAAATATAAATTTAACATTATGATGAAAATAAATAATTAATGAATATTATGAACATTAATGAATGTGAATATAACATCACACATTGTTTATGTAGACTGTTATATTTTTGGATGAGAAACAGTCTTTATTTTACATAAAAATTCTGACAATTTCCCCCCCTCCCCTTCAGGCGAATCAAGGATTTGGAGTTGTTTGGTTCATTTGATAAGATTACTAACATATGGAGGGAACTTATAGAAAAATCCATTTAAGAATACGTAGATATAACTTATAACAAGTAATAAAAAAAAATTTAAGTCAATTCCTACTTTTTTTTCACTAATTGCAGAAAGTCCTTTACAAATAATTTTCATTCATTTTTTAAATTTATGAGGCGCCATCTATTGATAGATACATGCAACTTAAATCTAAAATAACTTAAAATGAATTAATTAAATTTAATGAATGAATTAATATATGAAAAAACTGTATTAACATCCAGTGTCATCCACTACAAGTTCAAAAAAATGTATTTGAATTTGAGTGGATGAATAAAAAGTATTTTATGAACGATTGAAAATTTGAACAAGATATATATAGGGAGAGTGTGAGCTAATAGAAGGATTTGAAAAAGCAAATATGCAGTGACTTTTTCCTTTTATCAGCAGCCAGTAGTAACTACGCAGTGGCGTTTCAAACCACAGACAAACAAGCCCATTCAACCCGCAACAAACGCAGTCAGTACTAATTGCGCGGTTGAAAAATCATTCTTGGAAGTAACACGTGTTTCCCAGCAGACGTGGGTAGTTAGTAGAGAGCGACTTGACATTATTAACCAGTTGTCTCTCTCCAAGTGCACAGACCTGTCATTAGCGCTCTGGATTCAATTATATGCAAAACAGGAAGCTGCGTCAAAGTTTGCAATCCCTTTGGCTCCTCAATCAAGCGTTTAATTAGATTGACAGGAACCCAAGATGGGAGTTATGGCGGACCGGGATTATTAACAAAGTTCCCAACCTTCTGTGTTTGTCTCCCCGTGTTTTGGCGGATTAAGCAGCGGAATCTAATAGGGATATAGCAGAGAATTAGGGCGCATTGAGTGGGGTTTGATCTAAATCGTTATTCTCTAATAAAAGTAAACGTATTCAGAACTTTTGGGTATACTGTTCGACTGACCGAAACTTGTCTTCTACAGTTTTAGAATATGTACGATTTTTAGCATTTTAGAATACGTACGATTTTTAGCATTTTAGAATATGTACGATTTTTGGCATTTTAGAATATGTACGACTCTTAGTATTTTAGAATAGGTACGACTTTTAGTATTTTAGAATATGCACGATGTTTAGCATTTTGGAATATGTACGATTATTAGCATTTTAGAATATGTACGATTTTTAGCATTTTAGAATATGTAAGATATTTAGCATTTTAGAATATGTAAGATTTTTAGCATTTTAGAATATGTACGACTTTTAGTATTTTAGAATATGTACGACTTTTAGTATTTTAGAATATGTACGACTTTCAGCATTTTAGAATATGTACGATTTTTAGCATTTTAGAATATGTAAGATATGTAAGAATACGTACGTATAATTTTATATACACAATTTATGTACCTCGGAACTATTATATCAAGTTTTAATCATTGTGATCTATAATTTTCGAATTGTTAATGAAGGAATAAATGATTTTTACTATCAATTTAAATTAAAGATTCTTTCTGAGTTTTTTTCAATAATTTTATTAATAATTACTTGTGCTAATAATTTTATTAATAGTTACTTGTACTAATAAGCAAAAATTGTTAAAAATCTCTTTATATATCACATCTTTAATTTAAACTTAATGAAAAATATCTAGATATTAAAAATTCCAAAAATATTTAATTTAATAGTACATAAAAATATTAAACTAGAAGATATTTAACTATGCTTATAACTTTTTAATTTATTTGTTTTATTTTAATTCATCACCGTCATCAGTGGCGCTACAGCACTTATTAAGTCAATGTCTTGACATCGATCCAATTCTTTATTTACTTATACTATTTCTCTTTATATAGTACATGAAATAAATATGTACGGAAAAACTACGGAAAATATAAAAAAGTAATTAATTATCAAAAAATAATATATAAGGGACTTTTCAGAAATACGGTCAGTTTTTATAACTATAGCAGCATTTGCTATACATAAATTTTCAAATGCTTTCTAATTAATTATCATCAGTGGCGCAACAGACCCATAGTAGGCCAAGGCCTATTCTGTCAGATTTCTAGGCAGGATATGTTTTTCTTTTTACATGGTGGGATTTTTAGCCCGGCAGGTAACGCTCTACAATCATATTAGACCGGGACCAAAGGTTTAAAGTGGATTCCGAACCACTATACACATCCATGGCATTGCCGGGACTCGAATCCAAAACTTATGGCACCGAATGCCAGAGTGCTGCTCACTCGGTCATCAAGCCTTTTTTATTTTAATTGCATTATATAAATCACTGTAGAAAATCAGACTATGAGCTTTTTATTTGCTGCTGTAATCTAAATTTTTAAAATAATGAGCATAATATAAGAAATTCGGGCCTGATGGCTGAGTGACTAGAGCTCTGGCAATCATTGCCACTGGTTTCGGGTTCGAGTCCGGCGGTGCCATAGATGTTTGTAGTGGTTTGGAATCCACTTTAAAACGCAGGTCTCGGTCTAATATGACTGTTGGTCGTAGGTCTGACGACCCTACCTCGTAAAAAAGAAAACTTCTTCTGACTCGAAATCTGCCAGTAGGCAGATGGCCTTGGTTCACCATGAGGCTGTTGCGCCAATGAAGAAGGTTTGGTTTGATTTGTCGTTCGCAGTCATTTTTATCGCACTTTGGGTTAATTAGGCTGGAACCTACAGTTTAATGTGGATACCGAACTACTGACAAACAGCCGTGCCACCGCCAGGATTCGAACCTGATGCCACGCCAATGAAGAAGAAAAATGTAAAAAGATAAGATAAATAAAGATGTATCTATATCATCATACTTACACATTACACTTTAATCTCTACACAGCATTCAAAATTTTAATTTAAATTCTGCGAAATTGAATATTAAAAGCTTCTTTTTAATATATTTGTACTCGAATTGGAATTTTCAATTTTTTCTCTATAAACATAAAAAATAACTCAATGGTTCTAGAAAATGCTAGACATTAAAAAAAAACTTTTTAAAATTAATTTCCAATTGAAAAATGTATTAAAAACAAGACTTGCATTAAATCGTAGAAACCGAAAGCCAATATTTATTTTTTATTTAGCAAAATTCATGCAAATTAAAATGAATTGATCATACAGAATATTATATTTTGTAACATCCGTTTTTCGATTACTTTTAACGAAAATTAAATCAGCATGTTTTGGCAATATTAAAATGGTATACTCCAGTTATGATTCATAACCATTTTTTTTCTTTCTAATGCAGCTGGCAAACACTTAGACAGTTTGGTCGTGGATGCCTTAAGGCAAGCGCTGCACAGACGTACTCACTTTGCATTATCCAGGGGGCGCGTGTAACTTGAAGATAAGCCACGGATGCGGAGTAACAATGCCCCCGCAACGCTCCTATTAGACTGGGACCTACATTTTAAAGTGGATTCCGAACTACTACAAACATTCATGGCACCGGCGGGACTCGAACCCGAAACCTATGGTACCGAGCGCCAGAGCGTTAGCCACTCGGCCATTAAGGCCTCTGATTCATAACCATTACGAGATATATTTTGATAAACATTTTTTTACATACTTTTTTTTGGCATTTGGCGTCACAGGCTTTGAATTCGAATGCCGGCTGTGCTAGTAATGGTTCAGAATCCACTTTAAACTGTAGGTCCCGGTCTAATGTGGCTGTAGAGGGTAGGGCTTAATCTTATATGAATGTAGCGTTAGGTTTGGATTGGTTTATTGCTCTATGGTCATTTTGTGCACTCTTTTGGCCAATTAGATCAGGACCTACAGTCACGTCGCTGATGGCCGAGTGGCTAGCGCTCCAACATTCGATATTATAGGTTTCAGGTTCCAGTCCCGGTGGTGCCATGGATATTTTTAGTGGTTTGGAATCTACTTTAAACTGTAGATCCGTGTCTAACAGGATCATAGAGGGTTGCAGGGGTACTGTTAATCTGCGTTCTTAGCTTGTCTTCAAGCTACACGCACCCCCTGGTTAGTGCTAAGTGAGTAACTTCGGTGCGGCCTTTGCTTATGGCATGCGCTATTCACGTTATTCACATTAGGCTGCACCGACGTCAAATATTTGTCAACTGCATTAGAAAAAAAATACTACTGTAATTAAAAAATTAAAATTAAAAAAAAAAATAGGATACTTTTATCTACGTAAAAGTGCTGACATGTTGAAGACATTTATGTATAATTCGATAACATTGATTTCCTATTTTGTCCTTTTTTAAGCTGTAGCCGTAAACAAACATTATTTCTCTTATCAAAGTACTTTAAAGAACTCTTTGTAATTTTATTATTTTTGGACTAACAAAAATTTCCGATAAAAAAAATATATATATAGATCTTTTTTTTTTACGCTACCCTATCAAACTTGCATTATTTTACTTTGAATTCTCATAACTCTATTTAGAAATAATTCTAAATATTTGCTCTTGTAGATCCTTAAAGGGTAAAAAAAAAAAACACGTGTTTTTTTTTCTAAAGTCTTGTAGTAAACAGAAGGATTTAAAAATTTCTTCGACGCTCACTGAAAAACATTACTTTTTTTTTCTAACTAGTTTAAAATTTTTGCCGGCGAATTACACTGAGAAAGGCGAAGACCCGAGAAAATGCGTTTAGGAATATTTGACTTAAGTCTCTTGTTCGAGTTTTCGGCTAGGTATTTAAAAGAACGCCGACTTCTATGCAAAGTATGTGGGTCTGAAATCAAATTCCTTTCCAGAACATTCTGAACAAACAGAACTTCCAAAAAGACATTTAATTAAATTTATCTCCTACGTACTTAAGTTTTGAAAGAGAAAAGCGAAGGAAAAAAAAAGAGGAATAATATCTAAAAAGAAAAAGAAAAAAGTCAGCTTCCAAGCAGGAATCCATTTATGATACCGAAAATTCTCGAATTCCTCCCAATTTTAGATCTTGGTCACAGACTTTTTGCTAGGGTCGTCGAAATAGCACAAAGGAGTTGCAACGCATTCTGTTTTGATTTATTAGCTCTTTGTGTTGAAGAAAAGCATGGGGTTTTCATAAGAATGTTGTTCCAATCGACATCAAAGTCGAGATGTTATTTTCGAATTTATTTAAATGTACGATTTAATTTTGTTTGTGAGATAGATTTTAGTTGCAATGCAGCAAATTAAATAAAATTGGTAGTCTAAATCAACTATTTTCTATGATTTTAAGTTAAATAAATTTTAATTATAAAGATTTTTTAACCAATGAAAATTAACAAAAGTTAATCATCATCAAACACACGCGGCGCAAAACAATTTTTATTAAAAAGGAGTTTTAATAATTATTGTGGAGATTTTTCGTTTAATTTTTTTAATATTGCGCAATTTAAAATGTTAATTCTTCTTCTTCATTGGCGCAACAGCCCCACGATGTGCTAAGGCCATCTGCCTACTGGTAAATTTCGAGACGAGACATGTTTTCTTTTTACTGGGTAGGATTGTCAGTACTACGCTCGAAGCTCTACAGCCACATTAGACCGGGACCTACAGTTTAAAGTGGATTCCGATCCGCTACAAACATCCAAGGCCCCATCGGTACTTGAACACGAAGCCTATGGCAGGAAGCGCCATAAACAAAAATTCACATATGTAAAAAAAATGTTTACCAGAATATAGCTCGCAACGGTTATTAATCATAACTGTAATCTATCGTTTTTATATTGCAACGCTTAGTGATTTAAGTTTTATTAAACGTACTAGAGAAACGGATGTTAAAATTATAATAACCATATGTATAGTATTATCAAGTCAATTTATTTTTGCATGAATTGTGCTGAATAAAAAATAGATTTTGCTTTCGGTTTCTACGATTTAACGCTAGTCTTGTTTTTTTTAAAAACTTTTTTGTTGGAAACTAATTTTCAAAGGTTTTTCTTTTACACTCATGTCCATAAATTGAGGATAATTCAGAATCACACAGAAATTGAACTCTAAAATAAAAATTTCACCTGTAGAATTATCACACACATCTTCAAGACGAATATGCAAATTACAGGAAATCACCAGATGGCGCGGATAGTTCGTCACAATGACGAGAGTGTAAGAGAGGGGTATATAAGGAATGGTGGCAAAGAAGTAAAATTGTTCACAAGCGCTTTAAAAGCCTTTCAGTGCAATAACCGCATAGTTATGGCACAAAGGAAGCATTTGGATGATTTTTTTACGTGGTAGAATTATCGGACGATTGGAATGTGGACGTACCCAGCTGGAAGTATCCGAGAAACTTGGAATCGCCCAGTGTCATCTCCAGACTTTGGCAACGATTCCAAGATGATGGTAATATGAGAGTAGATGTTGCAGCACAGGTCGCCCCCGAGTTACAAACGCCGAATGAGGACCGGTATTTAGCAGTTACTGCCAAAGAAACAGACGGGAGCACAGCATCAGAACTGTCTCGTCAGCTCTCTTCAGCTACCGGTACGACAGTTTCAAGGCAGACCGTGTACAGACGCTTTTAGGGCACATTGGTCTATATACTCGTAGGCCTGTCAGATGTGTTCCATTTACCGCTACTCACTGTCGCCTGCGATTAACCTGGAGTAGAGAGCATACATTGTGGACACCGCAACAGTGGTCTTGTGTGATGTTTTCCGACGAGTCCAGGTTTAGTTTGCAGTCTGATTCTCGCCGGATTTTGTTTATGGAGAGCGCCAGGTACCCGTTACCACCAAGAGAACACCATTGAATAACACCGTTACGGTGGTGCAGGATGGCTCGTTTGGGGAGGAATTATTCTTGGTTCCCGAACTGACCAGTATGTTCAGAGCGTAACGATGACAGGCCACATCTATCGAGATGTCATTCTGGAACAACATGTACGTTTGTTTCGGGGCGCCATGGATGCTGAATTTCTGAATCCAATAGAGTGGATATGCTTCACGAATTGCAGCCCATCCTCACCTGTGCAAAGATTGTAGCACGATGATGGTGTGAATTCAGATTAATTTGATACTCAGCATGCCTAGGCGTTGTAAGGCCTGGGTATTGCATCGTCCGGGAAACATACTCCATAGTAACCATCTTACTGACCATATTATACTGTTTTTGTAAATAGGTTTTTTTTGAAAATTTGTCCAGGGATAAATTTGCAATTTTTATTAATTATGCCAACATACGAAGTCTGTTTTGCACCTTTGTTTAATAAACCCCATCCCAAATAAGTCAAATTTGTTTTGTTTCTGTCTCTTTCTTTGCCTGAACTTCATTATCCTTAATTTATGGACATGAGTGTAATTTATAATAAAAAAAAAAAAAAATTAAAAAAAAGAATAATATCTAAAAGAAAAAAGTTAGCTTCCGAGCAGGAATCCATTTATGATACCGCAAATTCTCGAATTCCTCCCAATTTTAGATCTTGGTTACAAACTTTTTGTTAGGATCGAAATAGCACAAAGGACGCATTCTGTTTTGATTCATTAGCTTTTTGTGTTGAGAAACAGTGAAGAATAGAATGGGCTTTCTTAAGAATGTTGTTCAAATCGACATCAAAGTCGAGATGTTATTTTCGCATTTATTTAAATGCACGATTTAATTTTGTTTCTGAGATAGCTTTCATTTGCAATGTAGCAAATTAAATAAAATTGATAAGCAAGATCAACTATTTTCTCCGATTTTACGATAAACAAATTTTTGTTATGAAATTTTTTTAACCAAAGAAATTAACAAAAGTTTACGTATGTAAAAAGAATCGATGTTTAACAAATTATATATCGCAACGTTTATTAATCATAATCGTATCCTAATTAATCATAATTGTATCGTTTACTCGTATCGTAATTAATCATAATCGTATCGTAATTAATCATAATCGTATCGTAATTAATCATAATCGTATCGTAATTAATCATAATCGTATCGTAATTAATCATAATCATAATCCTATCATTTAATCGTGTCACAATTAATCATAATCATATCGTAATCACTATCATTTTTATATTGCAACGCTTACTGATTTAAATTTTACTAAACGCACTAGAGAAATGGATTAATATAATTAAATAAAATTAGTAATCAAAGTCAACTATTTTCTATGATTTTTAAGATAAACAAATTTGTGCCATAAACTTTTTTGAACCAATGAAAATTAATAGAAGTTCACTTTGTAAAAATAATCACTGTTTACCAAAATATATCTCGTAACGGTTATTAATCATAATCGTATCGTTTATAATCATAATAGTATCGTAAACACTATCGTTTTTACAATGCAACGCTTACTGATTTAAACTTTATTAAACGCACTGGAGAAATGGATATTAATATAATTAAATAAAATTAGTAATCAAGATCAACTATTTTCTATGATTTTTAGATAAAAAAAATTTTGTTATAAAATTTTTTGAACTAATGAAAATTAACAAAAGTTCACATAAGTTGTTTGTTGTTGTTTCTTATCCCACTTGGCTGGCCAAGCCCACGAGCCCATATGTACTAATGTTTGAAGGGGAAGGAAGCAGCTTCTATTGTGATGGAGCACCCGTAGGTAGAAGCCTGACTTTGGCTCCGTGATGTTCTGACAGTCATAGAAGACCAGGACCTACAGCTTAAAGGGGATTCCGAACCACTACAAACATCCTTGGCATCGCCGGTATTTGAACCCGAAACCTGTGGCACCGAGCACCAGAGCGCTAGACACTCTGCCATTCAGGTCCCAAATTTGTGAATGCCAACAGCACGCGGAGTTCCCAGGTGGTCACCCACCCAAGTACTGACCGTACCCAATGATGCTTGACTTCGGTGATCTAACGAGAACCGGTATATTCAGCATGGTATGGCCGTTGTCACATAAGTAAAACGAATCAATGTTTACCAAATTATATCTCACAATGGTTATGAATCATGAATTTATCACTTTAATATTGCAAAACTTGCTGTTTAAATTTTCGTTAAAAGTAATAGAAAAATGAATGTTAAAAAATATAATATTTTGTATAAGCAATTCATTCTATTTTTACGTGAATTTTGTAAAATAAAAAATAAATATTGTCTTTCGGTTTCTACGATTTAATGCAAGTCTTGTTCTCTATAAACTTTTTGTTGGTAACTAATTTTAAAAGACTTTTTTTTTTTAATATCTAGTATTTTCTAGAACCATTGAGTTATTTTTTATGTTGATAGAGAATAAATTGAAAATTCCTATGTGAGTACAAATATATTAAAAACAAGCTTTAAATATTCAGTTTCGCAGAATTTAAATTAAAATTTTGAATGCTGTACAGAGATTAAATTATAATGTGTAAGTATGATAAAATAGATAAATGTTTATTTATCTGAACTTTTTGCATTTTTCTTCTTCATTGGCGTGGCTTCAGGTTCGAATCCTGGCCGTGGAACAGCTATTTGTCGGTGGTTCGGAATCCATATTAAACTGTAGGTCCCAGTCAAATTAGCTCAAAGTGCGATAAAAATGATTGTGAACGACAAACCAACCCAAACGAAACCTTCTTCAATGGCGCAACAGCCTCATGGGGAACCAAGGCCGTCTGCCTACTGTCAGATTTCGAGACAGTAGATGTTTTCTTTTTACAAGGTAGGGTCGTCCGCCCTACGGCCGGCAGTCTTATTAGACCGGAACCTTCTGTTTAAAGTGGATCCCGAACCACTAAAAACATCTATGGCACCGCCAGAACTTGAATCTTAAACCTGTGGTACCAATAATTGCCAGAACTCTAGTCACTCGGGCAATTTCTTGCGTTATGCTCATTATTTTAAGAAATTGGGATTACAGCAGTAAATAAAAAGTGCATAGTCTGATATTTTACAGTGATATACACTGAAGGGACAAAAGTCATGGGATACCTCTTAATATCGTGTCGGCCCTCCTTTCGCCCAGCAAAGTGCAGCAACTCGACGTGGCATGGACTCAACAAGTCGTTGGAAGTCTTCTGCAGGAATATTGAGCCATGCTGTCTCGATATACGTCCATAATTGTGAAAGCGTTGATGGTGCAGGATTTTGGGCACGAACAGACCTCTCGATGATGTTCCATAAATGCTCGATGGGATTCATGTCGGGCGATCTAGG
The DNA here is from genome assembly GCA_021605075.1 of Caerostris darwini. Taxonomy (NCBI): domain Eukaryota; kingdom Metazoa; phylum Arthropoda; class Arachnida; order Araneae; family Araneidae; genus Caerostris; species Caerostris darwini. The sequence goes on from BPLQ01008328.1 coordinate 19,692, forward strand.
TGGCCAGATCATTCGTTGGAATTGTCCAGAATGTTCTTCAAACCAATCGCGAACAGTTGTGGCCCGGTGACATGGCGCATTGTCATCCATAAAAGTCCCATCGTTGATTGGGTACATGAAGTCCATGAATGACTGCAAGTGATCTCCAAGTAGCTGAACATAAGCATTTCCAGTCAATGTTCGGTCAGTCGCACCAGAGGACCAAGTCCATGCCATGAAAAAACAGCCCACACCATTACGTAGCCACCACCAGCTTGAACAGTGCCTTGCTGACAGTTTGGGTCCATGGCTTCGTGGGGTCTGCGCCACACTCGAACCCTACCATCAGCTCTTACCAACTGCAATCGTGACTCATCGGACCAGGCCACGGTTTTCCATTCATCTAGGGACCAACCGATATGCTCACGTGCCCACCAGTCGCTGCAAGCGATGTCGTTCTGTCAGTAAAGGCACTCGAGTCGGCCTTCTGCTGGAATAGCCCAAGAAAGCCAAATTTCTCCGCACAGTTCTAACAGACAAGTCCCTTGTACGTCCCACATTGATTTCTGCGGTTATTTGACGCAGTGCTGCTTGTCTGTTAGAATTTACGACTCTTTGCAGACGTCGCCGGTCTCGGTCGTTAAGTGCAGGTGGTCGACCACTGCGCTGTCCATGGTGGGATGTTATGCCTGAAATTTCATACCCTCGGCACACTCTTGACACAGTGGATCTGGGAATGTTGAATTCCCTAACGATTTCCGAAATGGCATGACCCATGCGTCTAGCTCCAACTAACATTCCGCGTTCAAAGTCTGTTAATTCCCGTCGTGCGGTCATCATCACGTCAAAACCTCTTCACATGAATAACTTGAACAGAAATGAAAGCTCTGCGAAATCACTGCGCATTTATACCTGTTCTACGCGATGCTACTGCCATCTGAAAATTTGCATATTGCTATTCCATGACTTTTGTCACTTCAGTGTATATAATGCAATTAAAATAAAAAACGCTTGATGACCTAGTGACTAGCGCTCTGGCGTTCGGTGCTACAGGTTTCGGGTTCGAGTCCTGGTGGTGCTATGGATGTTTGCTGCGGTTCGGAATCCATTTTAAGCCATAAGTCTCGGTCTTATATGACTGCTGGTCTTAGGGCTGACAACCGTAACCCATAAAAAGAAAAACGTCTCCTGTCTAGAAATCTGCCACAATACGTTGAAGGTCTTAGCCCACCATAGGGTTGTTGCTCTACTGATGATGATGATGAATTAAAATAAAGCTAATATATTTAAAAGTTATAAACATAGTTAAAAATCTTCTAGTTCAATATTTAAATATTATTGAATAAAATATGTTCGGAATTTTTAGAAGGCCAGATATTTTTTTCATTAGGTTTTAATTAAAGGTATGATATATAATCACCATCAGTAACGTAACAGCCCCGTGGTTGGCCAAGACCGTCTGCCTGCTTTCAGATTTTTGGGATGTTTCATTTTTGCCGGTTAGGGTTGTCAGCACTACGCACTACAGCCACATTAGACCGGGACTTACGGATTAAAGTGGATTTCGAAGCACTACAAACATCCACGATAAGATCGGGACTCGAACCCGAAACTTGTGGCACCGAGGGCCAAAGCGCTAGTCACTGGGCCATCAGGCCAATGATTGCTTATTAGTATAAGTAATTATTATTAAAGTACTGCTAAGTAATAACAATAAATTATTAATAAAGTATTGCTTATTAGTACAAGTGATTATTAGTAAAGTATTGTTAAGTAGTATTAATAAAGTATTGCTTATTGGTACAAGTAATTATTAGTTTTTGCTTATTAGTACAATTGTTAGCAAAGTTGTTTAAAAAAAACTCAGATTTAAATTGATGAGAAAATTTTTTTTTCCTTCATTTTCATTTAATAAATTACAAATCACAATCATTAAAATCAGATATAACAGCTAAACAGTTTTAATATATAATATAGCCCCTTACATAATATAGTTAAACAGACATAATATATAATATAGCCCCCTACATAATATAGCTAAACAGATATAATAGATAAACAGATGTTATTGATATATTCTAAAATTTAAGAAGAACGGTTTCGGTCGGTCGAACAGTATACCCACAAATTCTGAATACGGTTACTTTATTAGAAAATAATGAGTTAGATCAAAGCCCACTCAATGCGCCATAATTCTCCAATTAGATTTTGCTGCTAATCATTTATTCCTTCGTAAATTATAAATCACAATGATTAAAAACATTTATAATTGCTCCGAGGTACAGAAGTGGTATATATAAAATTGCACGTGCATATTCTCACATATCGTACATATTTTAAAATGCTAAAAATCGTACATATTCTAAAATGCTAAAAATCTTACATATTCTAAAATACTAAAAATCGTACATATTCTAAAATGCTCAAAGTCGTACATATTCTAAAATGCTAAAACTCGTACATATTCTAAAATGCTAAAAATCGTACATATTCTAAAATGTTAAAAATCGTACATATTCTAAAATGTTAAAAATCGTACATATTCTAAAATGCTAATAATCGTACATGATCTAAAATGCTAAAAATCGTACATATTCTAAAATGCAAAACATCGTACCTATTCTAAAATACTAAAAGTCGTGCATATTCTAAAATGCTAAAAATCGTACATATTCCAAAACTGTAGAAGACAAGTTTCTGTCGGTCGAACAGTATACCCAAAAGTTCTGAATACGATTACTTTTATTAGAAAATAACGAGTTAGATCAAACCCCCACTCAATACGCCCTAATTCTCTGCTATATCCCTATTAGATTCCGCTGCTTAATCCGCTAAACACGGGGAGAAAATACAGAAGGTTTGGGAACTTTGTTAATAATCCCGGTCAGCCATAACTCCCATCTTGGGTTCCTGTCAATCTAATTAAACGCTTGATTGAGGAGCCAAAGGGATTGCAAACTTTGACGCGGCTTCCTGTTTTGCATATAATTGAATCCAGAGCGCTAATGACAGGTCTGTGCACTTGGAGAGAGACAACTGGTTAATAATGTCAAGTCGCTCTCTACTAACTACCCACGTCTGCTGGGAAACATGTGTTACTTCCAAGAATGATTTTTCAACCGCGCAATTAGTACTGATTCGGTTACTGCGGGTTGAATGGGCTTGTTTGTCTGTGGTTTGAAACGCCACTGCGTAGTTAGCGGCCACTGGTAAAAACAAAAAGTCACTGCGTCTTTTTATTTGTAAGTTGTATCTGCGTACTTTTAAATGGATTTTTCTATAAATACCCTCCATATGTTGGTAATCTTATCAAATGAAACAAACAACTCAAAATCCCTCATTCCCTGGAGGGGGGGGGGCAGGGATTGTCAGACTGTTTCTCTTATATATGAAACATAACATTATACAATGTTTTATAAACATTCCTCTCTAAATACACAAACACGAAATTGTTTTATTTAAATGACAAGAGTAGTTTTTATTTATATAATGACAAATGTAGTTTTTATTTATATAAGGACAAAGATGCATAGATATATGCACACCGCGGGCCATATATTGGTGGACGAGTGACAATTGCTGGCGCTTGGTGCCACAGGTTTCGGGTTCGAGTCCCGGTGGTGGATATTTGGATGCATGGATATTTATAGTATTTCGTAATCCACTTTAAACCGTAGGTCCCGCTTAATACGACTGTAGAGTATCGGGCGGAGCAACTATATCCCGTAAAAAAAAAAAACTATATCCCGTACGGCAACTATATAAAAAAAGAAAACAACTTATGTCTCGAAATCTGCTAGTAGACAGATGGCATTGGCCCACTATGGGGCTGCTGCGCTACTGACGATCATGATGTGGGCCACATATGTCTTGCCGGTCGGGACGGATAACCCACGAGTAATCTACACATGGATGTTGGGAAGGGGGCAGACTCTGTTGTGGTGGAGTACCCATAGGTAGAAGTCAGACTTGCCTCCATGTCGCTGAAGAAGGAAAACATTGTTTTGGATAGGATTTTTAGTAGGAATTATCCTGCATTTGCGTATCGTATGGGAGAAAACCCGGAATCCAACTTACGAGCCAAGATGGTGGACATTACAAACACTATCGGGTTTCTTCGTTTTTTTTGAAACAGTGTGTACAACAAAGCAGCCAACCGATTGAATCTCAGCCCTAATACTCACCAACAGCGCGTTGCCACTGACTCACGAGTCCGTCATACTCACTGTAACTATAATGAGACCGCGGAACATGATTTATAAGGTACAGAAGGTACAAATTCCTTGATAAAATTACATTCAGGTTATTATAATTTTTTATGACTTATTCTGACCTTATACTTGACATTAATGTCCTTCAAACAATTAAGAATTATAGAATTTATATCCTTCTTCAGAAAATAAAAAAGCTTTTATTTTCTTTGATTACTATAAAATTTAAACAGTTCTCATTTTAATTTAGATTCAAGCTTAAAAATTTAAAAAGTTATTAATGAAACAAAAACATAATTGCAAAAACACATCCCAACTTTCATTTATACCTTAATTATTGCGTGTCACATGCGTTACCCTAGATTATTGGGATAGATTTCTATAACTTATTCAATTCGTTTAATTTAAATTTTAAATAAAGCTATTTGATGCGTAAATTAAACTTTATAAAAGGATAATCGAGAACTTCTTCTTACAGCGAATTAATATTAATGTTTTTAGCTTCTCAGAAAGAATAAAATGAGATGAATCAATTCTTTAATTTAAAAAAAAATTCTTTAAGAAAGATAAGTTACATTGATAGTGATTATATTCCTAAAAAAAACTCTTTATTGCAGCGGATAAAAAACTCTCTTCTCAGATTTCTTTGAGGGTTTCTTGAATAATTTATTAGAACTTTAATATGCCAGTCAAAAAACTTTAGAAGACTGTTCTCTTTCATCCTTACTTGACACTCAGATTTGAATATTTTAGTACCTAATTTTCAGCAAAAAGCTGACAGCAATAAAAGAATCTTATCTTTTAAGAGAACTTTTTTCACTACTTTCTACAAGTGAAATAAATCTAATCCATAAACTGCATCTATTCAGATTTTCCGCCATTTAAACCATTAAAAAAATAAATTGATGTGTTTTTTATGAGAAATTCAGTTTAATTTTAATGAGAAATTTAGAAAGAAAAACTCCATTTTGAAAGACACCAAGAAAAAAAAAATTATTCACTATTATTTTTAAATATCGTTTACTGAATTTAAATGTTCTTTTATATCTAAATTGAATGTGTATTTAAAAAAATTTATACTTTATTTTTTAATTTAAGCATAGAAAGCATTGCATTTTTTAAGACACCAAGGAAAAAATGTTATTCACTAAAATATTTTTTTTTCTAATGCAGCTGGCAAACACTTAAACAGCTGTCTTTGATGCCGTAAGGCAAGCGCTGCACTGACGTTACTCATTTAGCACTACCCAGAAGGTGCGCGTAACTTGAAGATAGCTACGGACGCGGAGTAACAATACCCCCCAAAGCTCTAGGATATGTGAGACCGTAACCAGCTGTTTAAAGTGGATTCTGAACCACTACAAATATCCATGGCACCACCGGGACTTGAACCCGAAACTGTGGTACTGAGCACTAGAGCGCTAGCCACTCGGCCATTCAGGCTCTAAAAAAGTCATGAATGTACAAGACTCAATCTGGATGAAAAATGCCTAGATGCCTAGCTTAATGCATATTATTATTATTATTATTATTTATTTTTTTTGCATAAAGAATATTAGTCGAAAATCTTTTTTTCAAAACATCGTAAAAATATAAAATGGTCTATGTTAGAGTTTTATAGAAATTGCCCAAATTTAAATATTTTAAGCTAATGAAATCAATGTTGTTGTTTCTTATCTCACTTGGTAGACATCTAGACCAAGCCCACAAACCCGTAGGACAGGGAGAAGATTCTGTTGTGTTTGAGCACCCGTAGGTAGAAGTCTGACTTGGCTCCATGACGCTCTACAGTCATATGAGATCGGGAACTACAGCTTAAGATTTCGAATCTCTACAAACATCCATGGCACTGCCGGGACTCGAATACGAAACCTGTGGCACTGAGCGCAGGAGCTCTAGACACTCAGCCATTCAGGCCCCAATGAAATCAATAGATGATATTAGTTTGAAATATTTCATAATAGGTTGTGATTTACTCTATATGCATTAAAAATATCAAATAATGTTCATTAATATTAATTACGAATTTTAACTTATTCTAACATTATATTTGAAGTTAATTTCCTTTAAACAATTAAAAGTTAATAGAAATTGTGTCTTACGTCGACAAAATAAAAAAAAATGTTTTAATTTATTTGATTACTAAGCATTTAAAAAGTTCTCATTTTAATTTAGATTCAAGCTTAAGAAATTAAAAAAAATTAATCGAAGAAAAGCAGAATTGTAATAATACATTCCAACTTTCCTTTTTACCCTAATTATTCCATGTTGCATGCGTTACCATAGATTATTGCGATAGATTTTTATATTCAATTCGTTTAATTTAAATTTTAAATAAAGCTATTTGATGCGTAAATTAAACTTTATGAAAGCATAATCGAATATTCCTTCTTACAGCGAATTAATATTAATGTTTTTAGCTCCACAAGAAAGAATAAAATGAGATGAATCAATTCTTTAATTAAAAAAAAAAAATCAGGAATATAACTTACATTGATAGTGATTATATTTCGAAAAAAAAATCTTTATTACAAAGGATAAAAAAAATCTTTTCAGATTTTTAAAACATTCTTGAATAATTTATTAGAACTTTAATATGCCCGGCAAAAACTTTAGAAGACTGTTCTCTTTCATACTGGCTTGACACTCAGATTTGAATATTTTAGTGCCTAATTTTCAGGGAAGCTGACAGCAATAAAAGAATCTTTTCTTTTAAGAGAAATTTTTTTTCACTTCTTCCTACAAGAGAAATAAATCTAATCCATAAACTACATTTATTCAGATTTTTTCGCCATTTAAGGCATCACATTGCAAAATTTCAGTTTAATTTTAATGAGAAATTTGGACTAATATTTTTAAATATTATTTACTGAATTTAAATGTTCATTTATATTCTAAATTGAATTTTTATTTAAAAAATTTTCTACTGTGCCCAAAAAGGAAGACCAATTATATATTTTTCAAAAACTCTTTATTTATTCTTCCAAATTTATTTCATCGCCTTCAAAGTAATCCACTCCGGACACAATGCACTTATGCCAGCTTTTTTTCCAATCCTCAATGCATGCTAAAAAGTGCAGGGATGGCCTTCAAAGCGAGCGGCGATTCACGTCGAATCGCTTCAATCGGCTCGAAACGGTGTGCCCGGATTGGTCTTTTGAGCTTAGGGAATAGCCAGATATCGCATGGTATGAATATTGTGGATGTGGAACACTATGGGTTTCATTTTTGGCGAAAGAGTTACGAAGAATCAATGCAGTGTGAGCTGGCGCATTCTGTGTTTTCGGTACCAATCGAGATTTGAAGCGTTTGTGGCCCAAAATGGAATTGGCCGATCCTTTTGAAATTCCAAAATCACCAGCAAGATCTCTAATTGTAAATCGACGGTTTGCAAGCACCAAATCTTTAATTTTTTGGACGTGAGCTTCGTCGGTTGAGGTTGATGGTCGATCGGAGAGCTTCGTCTTCAACGCGTTCTCTGCTTTCTTTGAACTGTTTATACCACTTCTAAACATTTATTTCCGATATAGGAATGCTCACCGAATGCCTTCTGCAACATTCTATACGTTTACGCAAACGAAATTGAATGCAAGTTCTTTGCTCAATTAATTCAGACACATCAAAAATCGTCGGGATCAATTTTAGCGTCTCACAAGACCAAGCGTAATTCAAACACTAATGAATATTTTGACGTCAAATTTCATACAGATGTCAGGGACAGTGCTAGCAACGTAAAAAAGAAAAATAATTGAAATTCCACAAGCCCCGGAAATTTTAAACTGAAATTTGTTCCTACTTTTTAGACACAGTAGTAGAGTAAATTCGTCAAACTCTAATCAGCCAGTAAATAACCGCCAGCGAGTGGGTTGCAATTCGTCTCAACTACACCACTCGTCTTTCAAACACCAACATCACTCCAATAACTGAATAAGCAGCATGATTTTTTCATAAAATTTTAGGCGATTCAAATTTGGCAAAAGTTATATAAAATCGTGAACATACGAGATTCAACTCGGATGAAAAATGCCTAAATGCTAGCTGAATGCAAATTATTATTATTATTATTTGAATAAAAAATATTAGTCAGAAAATTAATCTTTCTTTTTTTCAGAACATCGTAAATATATTAAATGGTCTGTGTTTGATTTTTATTGAAATTGCATAAATTTAAATAATTTAATCTAATGAAATCAATGTTGGTGTTTCTTATCTCACATGGTAGACATCCACTAAGCCCACAAACCCGTATGGACTCATGGTTGAAGGGAAAGGTAGCAGCTTCTGTTGTGATGGTGCACCCGTAATTAGAAGTCTGACTTGGCTTTGTGGTGCTCTACAGTCATATAAGAGCGGGACCCACGGCTTAAAATGGATAACGAAAAATAATAATTCCGAAAAGTACCACTACAAACGTCTCCTTGACACCCTACAGTCATACGAGAACGGGACCTACAGCTTAAAGGGGATTCCGAACCCCCTACAAACATACGTGGCACCGCCAGGACTCGAACACGAAACCTGTAGAACTGAGTGTCAGAGCACTAGCCACTCGACCATCAGCTTCCAATGAAATCTATAGATGCTATTAGTTTGAAATATTTGATAATACTTTGCGATTCACTCTATATGTATCAAAACTATCAAATAATGTTCATTAACATTAATTACGAATTATAACAGATTCTAACTTTATACTTGACTTTAATTTGCTTTAAACAATTAAGAATTAAAAGAAATTAAGTCTACCCTTGAGAAAATAAAAAATAAAGTTTTTATTTTCTTTGATTACTAGATGATTTAAACAGTTCCCATTTTAATTCATATTGAAGTTTAAGAAATTAAAAACATATGAATCGGGAAAAAAACAGAATTGCAATAACACATTCCAATTTTCATTTTTACCTTAATTATACCATATCGCATGTGTTACGATAGATTATTGCGATAGAATTTCATAAATTATTCAATTCGTTTAATTTAAATTTTACATAAAGTTATTTGATGCGTAAATTAAACTTTATAAAAGGATAATCGAGTATTTCTACTTACATCGAATTAATATTAATGTTTTTAGCTCCTCAGAAGAACTAAAATGAGATGAATCAATTCTTTAATTTCAAAAAAAAAAAATCAGTAAGATAACTTACAATGATAGTGATTATATTTCGAAAAAAAAATCTTTATTACCAAGGATAAAACAACTCTTTTCAGATTTTTTTAAACATTCTTGAATAATTTATTAGAACTTTAATATGGCCGTCAAAAACTTTAGAAGACTGTTCTCTTTTATCCTCGCTTGACAGTCAGATTTGAATATTTTAGTACCTAATTTTCAGGGAAAGCTGACAGAAATAAAAGAATCTTTTCTTTTAAGAGAACTTTTTTCTCTTCTTTCTAGAAGAGAAATAAATCTATTCCCTAAACCGCATTTATTCAGATTTAAGGCATTAAAAAATAAATTGATGTGTTTTTTCACATTGCAAAATTTCTGTTTAATTTTAATGAGAAATTTGGAAAGAGAAACACCATTTTGGAAAACACCAAGGAGAAAAAATTTATTCACTAATATTTTTAAATAATATTTACAGAATTTAGATGTTCTTTTACAGGGCCTGAATGGCCGAGTGGCTAGCGCTCTGACGCTCGGTACCACAGGTTTCGAGTTTGCGGCGTTGCCATGGATGTTTGTAGCTATTCGGAACCCACTTTAAACCGTGGGTCCCGGTCTAACATGATCGTAGAGCGTTGTCTTGAGGTTTAGTCAAGAGTTCAACACTATGTCAACAGCATTCTTTTAAAAACCAAGTTTAATTTGAGAACTGGTTTGGTTTGTCGCTTTACGGTCATGTTGTGCACAAGAGGGCTAAACAGACTGGGACCTACAGTTTAAAATGGACTCCGAACCACTTACACACATCCATGTCACAGTCGGGATTCGAAGACCAAATCCAAGAACCCATGTGGTCTCATGGAAGGAGGGGCGCGGTCTTCTATTGTTGTCATGGAGAACCCTTAGATAGAAGTCTGACTTGGCTCTGCGACGCTGTAGAAGGAGGGCAGTGTCTTCCGCGAGGGATTTTAGGAGGAACTACCACATATATGCATATCGTATGAGAGGAAAGCTGAAAAACTCCCACTTGAAAGTCCGACTAACTACGGCAAGATGCTGAACATCACAAACGCAATCGAGTCTCCCATCGTTTCGAAACAGTGTCTACAACATGGCCGCCTGCCAATTGAACCCAAGCCCTAATAGCAAATCGGCTAGCGCTGTAGTCTTTAGTACCACAGGCTTAAGTTTAGAATCCAGGCAGTGTCATCGATGTTTGTGAGGGGTTCGGAATCCCCTTTAAACTGTAGGTCCCGATTTAATTAACCTAAAGTGTGCAAAAAATCACAGTAGAGCGACAAACCAAACGAAACTCAGCCCTAATGTTCACCGCCTGTCCTCTTTGCCACTGAGCTAAACTTCAACAATATATGTCAAATATCGCGTGATTATAATTTTGCACATTTTTTTGTTCGTATTTAAGGGAATATTATCGTTTTTAGTCGTGTAAATATATAATATTAAACAAAATTCAAGAATAAAATTAAAAACAAAATTATGTGCTTTAAATTTTATTTAAAAATCAGGATTTTAAGATGTGTTATTTGACTAGTAATTTTTATTTGCTTAGAATGAAAGTAATAATGCCGCATAAGATAAAAAAAAATCAGACGATAAATTAAAAAAAAAGTTGAAGTTGAAGTTGTTAATGGATTTTGTCTGACTATTTGTTTACTTTGAAATTTACGAAGATTTATTCAAATACCATTAAAGGGATCAATGCAGACTTTCTACAAAAATTAATTAACCTTAAATTTTAATAATACATTTAGTCTTACAGAAGATTTTTTTTTTTTAAATAATAAGTCACCTAAGATTAAATAAATTTCTTTTAAAAAAGATTAAGTAACACTTCGATTCTCTCGGAATTAGTTTAACAAATTTATCCCTAGCTAAATCCTGTTAAACAAATTGCACGAATTTACAAGGACGTGTTGTTTATTTTCCTAAAAAATTCCCCATATTGTTCTGGATCTCTTAATGGCAGCAATTCGTTTAAATTGCTTATCTGCATGATTTTAATTTTTGTATCAAGATTTTTTGTTTGAAAAGCAGATTTTTTCGAAAAGCAATAGCATCTTTATTTCTCTATTTTTTGCTTTTAAACTGCGAATTGAGTATACTGAGAATTTAATGTAGAAAAAATGCACGCACAGAAAATAAAAATAACCTTTTAAAACTAAATAGTTTGAAACAACTAAATACAAAAAAAAATTTCTTTGGCAATATAAGCAATTTTGGTTCGTCGCTCTACTGTCATTTTGGGCACACTTTATGCTAATGGGGCCTGAATGACTCTGGCGCTCGGTACCACAGGTTTCGGGTTCGTGTCCCGGCGGTGCCATGGATGTTTGTAGTGGTTCGGAATCCGCTTTAAACTGTAGGTCCCGGTCCTAATAGGATCGTAGAACATTGCAGGGACATTGTTACTCCGCGTCCGTGGCTTATCTTCAAGTTACACGCGCCCCTCTGGGCAATTCAAAGTAAGTACGTCTGTGCAGCGCTTGCCTTAAGGCATCCAAGACCAAGCTGTCTAACTGTTTGCCAGCTGCATTAGAAAGAAAAAAAAACTTTATGCTAATTAGACAGGGACCTACAATTTAAAGTGTACAATCTAAAGTACCACTAACCTACATCCATACTACCGCCAGGATTCGAACTTGAAGTCTGTAGTACCTCTGGCAAGAGTGCTAGCCAATTGGCAATCAGATCGCGTCTAAACAATTTTATCCAAGAAATTATAGCATAAGTCGGTGCGGCGCTGGCCTTAACGATTCAAAGACAGTCTGATAGTTTGCCAGCTGCATTAGAGCAGAAAAAAAAGAAATAGATATCATAAATAGCTTTCAAGTTGAGAATTGAATATACAAAATACATACACAGGAAAATACATATATATACATAGGAAATAAAAATAACTTTTTAGAACTAAACGATTTGAAACAACTAAACATTTCAAAAAAATTTCTTTGGCAATATAAGCAATTTTGGTTTATCGCTCTACTGTCATTTTGTGCACATTTTAGACTAATTAGACCGGCATCTATAATTTAAAATAATTAATTTTTTTATATAATTTATATAAAATATATACCTATAACTTTTTTACCTGAATTCATCTTCTAAAACAGGGGTGGACAACCTAAATGATCTAGAGAGCCACTTTGGAAATGTATCATAACTTCGCGGGCCGCATATAAAATTATATGAGTCTATCCCCATATTAGATTTAGATCCATCATAGACATTTTTTGGAGTGAAAAATTGAAACTTAATGAGTTATTATTTTTGTGTTTACTTATTATTCTTACACGTAAACAAATATAATATAATAATAATGATACTAAACGCATATTGTAATGAAATATATAACACTAAAAAGAAAATATAAAAAATATATAAATATCAATGAAATAAAAAAATGAAATCATTAAAAAATGTTTATTTTACTAGTGGGATATTTGTTTCTCCACTCTTTCACTTAGCTTCTGCAAATTGATCTCTATTTGGGTATTTGCACATCGTAATGGGTGTTGCAGGTTAGCTTCCGTTATGTTTCAGCTTGTTTATATTATAAAAGAACAGTCCGCAGGTATAAGTTGAAGCAAAGAGCGCTAACAACTTCAACTAAGCGTCCTGTTTGCTCTGCTAACAACAATCAACTATGCGTATCTAGGAATGATCATTGCGTCACTGAGGTCACTTAAAGTGAAACATAGGACCTGTTATTTTAGATGTTCCAAGATGCGTGAACCTCATGAATTCGCACAATATAATTTAATTAGTTTAATTATTTACTCCTAACTGTAAACATAAATAAAACAGGCAATATCTGTCATATATTCACAAGAATATTATTTTAAAATCAAAGATAATATTTTCTCATAATTTCAGCAGTTAATCTTTGAATATATGGATGCACACATAATGTATTTTTTGACATTAAAGATAAATTTATTTTGTATACAAAATATATTTTGTAAAAATGTGATAAATCTCACAGGCAGGAAAAATATTTAAGTCGCAAACCTAACCTAACAATCTAAACAAATTTGGTTTTTCACTCTACTGTCACTTTATGCACACTTTAGGCTAATTGGACCGGGAACTACAACTTAAAGTGAATTCTGGACCACTAACAAACAGCCATGCCATCGCCAGGATTCAAACTTTTGAAGTCTGTGATACCTTTGGTCAGAGAGCTAGCCAATTGGCCTTCTAAACAATTTTATCCAAGTAATTCGTAATTTTCCTGAATTATTTTTAAAAATATATTTTCAATTTTCTTTCTTTTTGTGCTTCATTTAGTTTAATCTTAAAATCTAGTTTCAAATCTTCTTAAATTCTCTCTATATATTTTTTACTTCTCTATCGTAAGAAAACATGAAATATCAGCATTTTCTAAAATATGTATTCAATTTTTTTAAAATCTTATCTTAAAATCTAGTTTCAATTCTTCTTAAATTGTATAGGTATATAAATTTTTTATTACTTCTCTATCATCTGAAAATCAGCATTTGTTCTTTCGGAATTTTTTTCTCTCGATTCTTTTTGTTGTTCTTCCGATGGCATCGGTTTATCGTTGCCAGTTAATTGAGTAGAAACAATGTAAGCTTTGTAAAATCGTTATCAGAGCGAACGCCAGATCATTCTTTTCTCTTACCTTTTTAGTCGAACGACTCATTTAAGTCGATAACCTAACCATGAGAAAATGGTCTTCCTTCCGGACGACTCAACCGACGCATTATTTATTGCAGCTGTCTTTGTCCACCAACCGAGACCCACCGAAGAAAACGATAACGATGCGTGGAAACCGTAATCGTTTGTTTACTTTTTTTCCCCCGTCATTTTTGTTTTTTTGTTCTTCGTTTCCGTTTCGGCGATTTGATTTCTTCCCTAATCGCTATTCTGTTATTGGGAAATCCGAGATCTGACTTGGTGTTACCAGAATATTAGTACCACGTCGCTGCAAGGATTATTCCAGCCAGGCAGATAAATGACTGCTTTTATTTTAGCCAAATGGACAAAACAATCGAATATCGAAGGAACCATTTCGGTTGTCTTTTGATCTTCGGCATAATGGAAGTTTGGAAGGGAATTATTGAAGTTGGCTTTTATAAATTTAAACAGTAATCGATTATTCGAATTTCAAGGTTTGGAATTGGATTATTCCATAAGAATCATTTACTTTGTGTTTTTAATTCAATTGGAATCTTTTGGAATAAATTGTTTTCTTAAAGATTCGTTCGCTTCCTGATATCGAGAAAACAGGTAACAATAATCGATTGCAGACGTAAATCGATAATTGAATTTATTATGTGTTAGTTATCTATTCTTAAATTGAATAAAATTGATAACAATAAAATGGACTAAGCTTATTTCTACGAAGATTGAAAATACATTTCTGACTATTATTTTGTATTGTTTAGATTATAAAATAAATTTTAAGTCTTATTTTATTTTATTTCTTTTATTTAATTTTTTTTTTAATTGATGAAAGTAAGATTCGTTTCTTAAGACAGAGATATAATTTGATTTTGAGATGTACGTTCATCATAGGTTGCCTTATTCCTAATTATCCATTCTCGAAATATTCCTAATTATCCATATTCCAAAAAATTTAAATCTTTAAGACCAAATTTTCAAAATTTGTCAGCTATTCAGAATAAATCAAGTTACAAGGGATTTTAAGTATAGAGGAAAGGGTTTGTTCTTTATTAAGGGTCTACCGCGAAAAGTGGGGTTGCTTAGAGTTTTCGGTAGCTTGTTTCTTTTTTGTGTTTTCTTATTTCTTGTTTATCTTAAGACAGTAATGAGTAAAAAAAAAATGAATGAAAAGATAAAAAAATAAATGTAATAGATTTGAATAACATAACATTGGAAATAGAGTTAGAAAACTTAAAAAAAAGAACATCTCTTAGGTTATTTTTCGACATAATGTTATGTTTTTTACGTTACGAAAATCTACCCAGTAAAAAGAAAACATCTCCTATCTCGAAATCTGCCTGTAGACAGACGGCTTTCGTGCACCATGGGTGTGTTGCGCCAATGAAGAAAAAGATTTTTAATGATATCATGTGGTTTAGAAAAGTAAATCGACAAAGTGCAAAGAGATTTTCTAATTTTTTCCAATTGCAGACAGATAGGGAATTAAAAAGAAAGTATAGATGTTAAGTTATCCAGTAGGTGTGCAAAAATTGTTTGAAAGGGAATAGGATATTTTAAACATGACAAAGGATTCTCTGAACCAAGATATCTGGAGTTGAAAGAATGGCTCAAAAGAAATTTGTTTAAGAAAGAAAGCGTTCTGGCAATTTATAAAACAATGGAAGTTGACCAGCTACTTTGTGTAGAATAAGAAGCAGGGTAAGCCTGCTAAAAAATGTAAAGCAAGTTTAAAAGACGGTCATTTTTGCTGAAAGTTAAATTTAAATACTTAGCAAATGCGAAAACAAATGGAGATTGGAGAACCAAATCCAAGAATGCTCCGAAAAGTGGAATTTGCAATTTGTATGAGGTGCCAGGAATGACAACTTTATGAATTTGATGTGATGCCATTTAACTTTTTCGTGACTTTACAAAAAAATGTTCTTTGAAAGTGAGGCTATGCAAGAAAATGAAGCCTTGAATTTGGGTGTGTTTTCATGGAATTCAAATTGGCAGATGGGCAGCATTTTTCAAGTTAAAAAAAAATTATTTGTAGATTAGACCCTTCACTATAATTGGAATTTTATTAAAAATGTCACTCATGTAAAAAGAAAAGAGCTAAGGACGCTATCCTGTTATATCCCTATAAACGTCTTTCTCTTCATTGGCGCAACTGCCACATGGCATGCCAGGCCGTCTGCCTACTAGCAGATTTCGGGACAGGAGATGTTTTTCTTTTTATGGGGTAGGGATGTAAGCCCTATAGTTATATTAGACCGAGACCTGTGGTTTAAAGTGGATGAAATATATGAATGTACGGTTTTAAGCGGATAAAGTAGATGGATATACGGTTTAAAGTGGATACGGTTTATAAAGGATTACAAACATCCATTTTTTTCGCTTAAGTTCACTAATAAAGTATCCTTTTTGTAAATATAAATTCAATTTGATATAAACTAACATTTAAATTCAGTAAACGATTTTTAAAAAGAATAGTGAATAATTTTTTTTTCTTAGTGTCTTTCAAAATGGAGTTTTTTTTTCCAAATTTCTCATTAAAATTAAACTAAATTTCTCCTAAAAAACGCATCAATTTATTTTTTAATGCCTTAAATGGCGGAAAATCTCAATAGATGAAGTTTATGGATTAGATTTATTTCTCTTGTAGAAAGAAGAGAAAAAAATTCTCTTAAAAGATAAGATTCTTTTATTGCTGTCAGCTTTCGCTGAAAATTAGGTACTAAAATATTCAAATCTGAGTGTCAAGTGAGGATGTAAAAGAACAGTCTTCTGAAGTTTTTGACGGGCATATTAAAGTTCTAATAAATTATTCAAGAATGTCTAAAAAAATCTGAGAAGAGAGATTTTTAGAAATATAATCACTATCAATGCAAGTTATCTTTCAGAAAGATTTTTTTTTTTTTTTTTAAATTAAGGAATTGATTCATCTCATTTTAGTTCTTCTGAGGAGCTAAAAATATTAATATTAATTCGCTGTAAGAAGGAATACTCGATTATCCTTTTTATAAAGTTTAATTTACGCATCAAATAGCTTTATTTAAAATTTAAATTAAACGAATTGAATAATTTATAAAAATCTGTCCCACTAAATCTATGGTGATGCATGTGACATGGAAAATAATTAAGGTAAAAATGAAAGTTGGGATGTGTTATTGAAATTCCGTTTTTTCTTCGATTAATAGGTTTTCAATTTCTTAAGTTTAAATCTAAATTAAAATAAGAACTATTTAATTCCTATCGTAATAAAAGGAAATTAATTTTTTTTTTTTTTTTTTCTCAAGGGAAGACATAATTTCTATTAATTCTGAATAATTTAAAGGAAATTAACGTTAAGTAAAACGTCATAATTTATAATTCTCAATTAATGTTGGGGCCTGATGGCCGATTATTTTTTTATGATTGAAAATTTTTAATTACCTAAAATAACATTTTAATTAATTTTTGAATATTATAACATATTTCTAAATGCAAGTTGATAATTGTGTCTTCGGTAGTGTGGTGGTAATCGGTAGTAACCGCCCGTCACGCAGGAGAACGGGTTTCGATTCCCGGGTGGGGAGAAATTTATGTTTTGGGGGTGATGGTGAAGTGATTAGCTCTCTGCCACTCGATGCCACAGGTTTCAGGTTCATGTCTCGGCGATGCCATGGATATTTGTAGTGGTTCAGAATCCTCTTTAAAATGTAGATCAAAGTCTAATACGATTGTGGAGCGTTGCGGGGGTAGTGTTACTCGCATCAGTAGTATATCTTCAAGCTACACGCACCCTCTGGGTACTGGATAGTGCTAAATGCGTAACGTCGGTGCAGCCCTTGTTTATGCCATAAAGACAACTGTCTAAATATGTGTAGTAGTTGTAGTGGTTCGGAATCCACTTTAAGCCGTAGGTCCCCGTCTAATATGATTGTAGAGCGTTACGGGGATATTGTTATTCTGAGTCCGTAGCTTATCTTCGAACTACACGAATCTCCTGGGTAATGCTAAGTGAGTAACGTCGGTGCAGCCCTTGTTTATGGCATAAAAGGCAACTGTCTAAGTATTTGCCAGCTGCATTAGAAAAAAATCTTTGTTAATAAAGTTCATAGCAATTATGTTGTATCCTGACTGGTTAATTGTAAACACGAGTTTGACTGCACGAACTGTATTGCAAAGTAAAAAGATTTACAATAACATGTTGCATAAAAAATGAAGTTAAACAACAAACAGCTTTCTTTAAATGTATCAGTTTTTATATCTATTAGCACCTTTCTTAATATACCATACTTTGATTCTGGCGCAATTTCCCAAAATTCAATTGTAGAAGTTAAACTTTTTCTTCATTTGCAATACCTGATTCTTTCCACCTTTAATTCCACAGTTGCTTTTTCAGGTATTTTAGAAATTTGAAATTCATCTTCTATAACCTTCTTCAATCGCAAGTACATAGCTTCACAAAATATTCAAATATAAATTTAAATTTTTTTACAAATTTTTAAAGCTCAGCTTTATTGTAAGGAGAATTTGCCACGTGAATATGCAAAATGATAATAAAAAAAAACACTTAGTATTGCAGAAAATAGCAAAACAAAAATTGCAAGCACAAAACCTAAATATTAGTTATTAATTAAAGAGTTTTTGTGAAAAAGTTAGAAAATAACAACAAAAAAATTCAACTTGTGCTAGACAAGTATGGAAGGGCTCACGTTGGGCGATAGTTTGTAGTAGATGTTGTCGTTTATTTAATTGTGCAGCTGGAACTGGGTGTGGTCAAATCGAGTCACAAGTCCAAAAACACGGTTATTTTGACAATAATAAGTACCACAATCACAATTAAAAAATGGTGCATGTTGGCCGAATGGCCAACTGGCCTTTGGCGCTCGGTGCCACAGGTTTCGAGTTGGAGTCCTGGCGGTGCCAGATAGTAGTGCCAGGTGCCAATAGGTGTTTATTATCCTATTAGACGGGGATCCACTTTAAACCGTAGGTCCCGGTCTAATAGGATCGTAGACCATTGGGGGGGGTAGTGTTAGTCGCGACCCTAGCATATCTTCAAGCTACACGTGCCCCCTGGGTAGTGCTAAATGAGTAACAACGGTGCAGCTCTTGCTTATGGCATCAAGGTTAATTGTCTCTGTATTGCCAGTTGCCTTAGAATAACAATTAAAAATAAACAATATTTAACACACAGCATGTACATTTAAAGAACATTCAATTAAAGATTAGGGGAAGTATTCCACTTCTAGCTCTCGGGATGAGAGCTCGTAACTAACGGCAGCTCCTGTGTTGCCGTATGTCCTCTCTCGTGGGAGTCTGGAAGCCCACTGACGATTTCTTCTGAAAGGGGTGCTCTTGCAGTGCATAGGAGGAAACATGTTTGTGTGTAGGGGGAACCATTGTTACAAAATTTCCTTTTCTACGTAAGTCGCACATAATAAAAATCTGCCTTGTTCTAGCCGAGGGGAGTTTTTTTTGTCATACATTCAAATGGATTCTAGTTTGATTTTGAGATTTTTACCTATCCTAAAGAGTTGAATTTTGTACGGATTTCAAAAGACTTGTATGTAGAAGATTCTGCATCAACTTTATTACAGAAATGACACTTTGATGGAGCCTTTTTTCTTACCACGTCAAAGATAAATGGCGTCATCTGGGAGGACTTTTAAATAACTGTAACCGCTCCGAAACTGCATGTCATATGATTTTAGTCCTAGAAAATCCAAGCTTTCTATGCAATACATTAGATATCTTCATTGATTGTCTTCATTTTTTAGAGTAGTATGTGTAATAATAAAAGTGGGTATAATAATACTTTTGACTGCCACTGTATGTTCAAAATTGTCGGTCGGGTTAATCCTAATGGACAGACATTTTATTTTAAGCTTATTTTTGTTGATAAATCTGTTGGTTCATATATATAGGAATACCATTTTATGGAAATTAACTTAGTTCTAACTTTATGCCGATTTCCATACTAATCGTATTTAGTTGTATTGCTATTTAGCGTTTGGTCCAACTTTTTTAAAAATTCGTTTAACTTTTGGATATGAGTATATTTACAATATTTTTTTTTCTTGTCCCACTTGGTAGACAGCAACATCTGGACCAAGTCTATGAATCCATATACTCATGGAAGAAGGGATGGGGAAGGGAGCTTCTGTTGTGATGGAGCACCCGTAGGTAGAAGTCTGATATGGCTCCGTGTCGTAGAAGGAGGGCAGTGCTTATCGGGAGGACTTTTAGGAGGAACTACTCAATATTTGCATATTGTATGGGAGAAAACTCCTACCCTGTAGTCCGACTCACGAAGCAAGATGTTAAACATCCTAAATGCTATCTAGTCTCCCCGCTGTTTGAAACAGTGTCTACAACAAGGCCACCAGACAATTGAACTTTAGCCATAATGGCGACCTGATGGCCAACTGACTAGCACTCTGATCTTTGGTACCACAGGCTTCAAATTCGAATCCTGGCGGGGACATGGACGTTTGTGAGTGGTGCGGAAACCACGTTAAACTGTAGGTCAAGGTCTAATTAGCCTAAAGAAAAGAAAAGTCCGTAGAAAGACAAACCAAATCAAACCAAACTCAGCCCTAATGCTCACCAGCGGCGCTCGTTGCCATTGAGCCACTAGTCGGGCCCCAATATTTTAGCTATTTGAGATTTTTATTAATAGCGTTTATTTGAATATTAAATTCAACACTATATGTCAAATATCGCAGGATTCAAATTTTGCAGAATTTTTTGTTCATATTTAAAAGAATATTATTGTTTTTAGTCGTATAAGTATATAATATTGAGCAAAATTTACAAATTAAATTAAAAACAAAATTATATATTTTTAAAATTTTATTTAAAAATCAGGATTTTAAGATGTGTTATTTGACTAGCAATTTTTATTTGCTTTCAAAATTGTAATGCCGTATAAGATTAAAAAAATCAGACGATAAAATAAAAAAAAGTTGAATTTGAAGTTGTTAATGGATTTTGTCTGGTTTGTGTTTACTTGGCAAATTACGAAGATTTATTCAAATACCATTAAAGGGATCAATGCAGACTTTCTACAAAAATTAATTAACCCCAAAAGTTTAATAATACATTTAGTCTTACAGAAGATTTTTTTTAAAAAATAATAAGTCACCTAAGTTTAAAAAAATTTCTTTTAAAAAAGATTAAGTAACACTTCGATTCTCTCGGAATTAGTTTAACAAATTTATCCCTGGCTTAATCCTGTTGAACAAATTACTCGAATTTATAAGGATGTGTTTATTTTCCTAAAAATGCCCCATAATGTTCTAGATCTCTTAATGGCAGCAATTCGTTTAAACTGGTTATCGGCATTGTATTATTTTTTGTATCAAAATTTTTTGTTCTAAAAGTTGATTATTTTTTTTTCAAAGGCATTCGCATCTTTGTATCTCTATTTTTAGTTTTTAAAACTGTAAATTGACTGTAAACAAGTAATATAAAAAGAAAATTTTAAAGTCAATTCCTACTTTTTTTTCACTATATTGCAGAAAAGTCCTTTACAAATAAAGTTGAAATTTTCCTCCTACATCTGGTGCCATCTAATATTAGATACATGCAACTTAAATCTATAAAAAAAAATAATTAATAAATTTTGTTATTGGTTTAATATTTGAAAAAATTGTATTAAGTGTGATCTCCTACAAGTTCAAAAAAATATATTTGAACTCGAGTGGATGAATCAAACGCATTTTATTACCGATTGACAATTTGAACAAAATATATATAGAGAGAGAGAAAGTGTGAGCTAATAGTAGGAATTCAAAAAATACATGCATAGAAAATAAAAATAACTTTTTATAACTAATCAATTTTAAATAACTAAACACGAAAAACTATTTGTCAATATCAGGAATAGCCAGCCCAAATGATCTTGCGGACCATTTTGGAAATGTATCATAACTTCGCGGCCGCATATAAAATTCTATGATTATATCCGCTTATTAGATTTAGATCTATCATAGACATTTTTTGGAGTGAAAAATTGCAACATAATGAGTTATTATTTTTGTGTTTACTTATTATTCTTATATATAAACAAAGATAATATAATAATAATTATACTAAACGCGCATTTTAATCATATATATAACACTAAAAAGGAAATATAAAAAATATATAAATATCAATGAAATAAAAAAAATGAAATCATTAAAAAATATTTATTTTATTAGTGCGATATTTGTTTCTCCACTCTTTCACTTAGCCAACTGCCTGCAGAGTCAGTCTATTTGGGTTTCCACATCGTAATGGGTGTTACAGGTTAGCTTCCGTTATGTTTGAGCGTGTTTATATTATAAAAGAACCATTCGCAGGTATAAGTTGAAGCAAAGCGCGCTAACAACTTCAACTAAGAGTCTTGTTTGCTCTGCTATCAGTAATCAACTATGCGTATCTAGGAATGCTCACTGCGTCACTGAGGTCACTTAAAATGAAACATAGAACCTCTTATATTAGATGCTCCAAGATGCGTGTACCTCATGAATTCGTAAAATATAATTTAATTAATTTAATTATTTACTCCCTAGCTATAAACATAAATAAACAGGCAATATCTTTGTACATATACTCTCACTAAGAATATTATTTTAAAATCAAAGTTAATTTTTTCTCATAATTTCGGCAGTTAATCTTTACATATATGGATGCGCACATAATGTATTTTTAAATATTATAAATAAATATATTTTGTATATAACATAAATATATTGTTTAAAAGTGTGATAAATTTCACAGGCAAGAAAAATATACAAGGCGCAAGTTGCTTAACCCCTGTTTTAAAAATATTTCAGTTTTCTTTCTTTTTTTCTTTTCTTTCTTCTGCTTTCTTTTCTTT
>BPLQ01008329.1:0-127500 GCA_021605075.1 Caerostris darwini
TCTCTTATTTTAAACTTAAAAATAAAAGTTTAACTGTAAAAATTCATATACAGGGTGAGTATAATTAAAGTCCCACTTTCAAAATACCATAAAAAAACTCGTCACAATGAGTTTAAAATTGAACTAAAGATAATTGACAAAGGGGGAAACAATACGGCATCAAAAAAATTGTAAAATATATTAATAGATGGTATTGTAAGTAACATTTAGAAAGCGAATTCAGCAGCCAGTGATATTTTGAATCGAAATGCCAACGTATTTGGCACGAGTTGCACATTAAACCAACTGTAGTGTTCAATGTGCTTGATTGTTTCGATTTTTTGATGGAAAAAAGGACTTCCTACTTACAACAGTTGTGACATTGTTAGTGAAAAGCTCATCCACCACGGCAAGGTCATTTCAAAATAAATGGGAAACATCGGGGCAACTTTTTTTTGATGCCATACAGTTTCACCCTTCTTCAAGTATCTTGATTTCAAATGTGAATTCATTGTGACAAGTGTTTCTTTTTTTTTACGGCATTTTGAATACGACACTTTAATTATAATCACCCTGTATATTATTATATTTTTTAAAAATATAGCAAGTTGTGTTTTAAAATATTTAGTCGAATTCTAATAAAAGTTATGTTGAAATGTAAAAAAAAAGAAAATTAACTGAAAAAAAATTAAATATGCAATCTTGTTTCACAAAACTTAGAAATTGTCATAATTTAAGAAAGAGCAGAAAAATGTGTTCTTAAACCATCAACTTGAATATTTTTTTTTATTGTCACTTCTGTTCGAAGGTTCGAATTGCTTTCGTTTTCGGCCTCATTACTCATTACATGTTTTTCAAAATAAATGAAGAACGTGGACTTAAACTTTTTTACGTTTTAAAACTTCTTCTTTTTAATGTAAAACTGAAAAAGAATATTACTTTTTGTACATCTTGAATCGATTGTTAAAGTTTTCTCCGATAACAGATATTTTCAAATAGTTAGAAAAAAAATTATGCTTCGTCTAGAATATTTCCGTTTTCAACTGAATGCATATGAAATTGAAAAGCGAAATCTTATTTCTACTTTAAAAAAATATATTAAAATCACTTTTTCATTAGTTTATTTTTATTCCAGTTAAAAATAATTTTTGGTTCAGGTTTTTTTTTAAACTTTAAAAAATGAGTACTAAATAATATAATAAAGAATTTAAAAACAAATGTATATAATTGATTTAAAATAATTTAGGAAACCCAACAGGGAATTATTAATCAAATATTTCAGAAAAAAACAGTAAATTAACTTCTTAAATTAAATTTTTTTAAATGTTATAACAGATTCTAAAAAAAATGCGAAATTCCAAGAAAAATAGTTACAGTCTTACACTATTCTATATAACAAATATATAACGCCAATAATTTTTATTCATTTTCTAAAATTAAGTGTTGCATGGTATTAAATTAAACAGCCATCATCTTCTTTTGATGAATGTCATGCTTTAGAATGTGTTTTGGTGATTCATCCTTGTCCAACCATTCTGTTGAATGTTTGAGATTCTCATATGGGATCCATTCCACATCAAAAGTGACAATTGGATTTCAAAGCGGATCATATGTGTGATAAGAAAGCAGCATCAAGCAAACTTCGAAACACTATTGTTTCTGTTTTTCATTCTGACCATGTGGAACCCACTTAACTAATTTTTTCACTTTGAGCAAAATGAGTTAATATTTTATGTTTCTAATAAATTTTTATGTATTATATTGTGTCTAGCCATATATGAAATACAAGTATTTTTGAACATTTGGAAATAGTACAAACCTAATGAGTTATATAATGCATGCATGTAATATATGCATCCACTTTGGAATAACTCCAATTTCTTTATAGACAGCTATTTTTTGTTTGTCAGCTAAAATTTTGCTTTGGTATACGACTTTTGTTTGAATTACGACTCGCATACGCCAAAATCGCTGCCAAATGATCAAACATTTTGCCGAGAAGTACCGCCTCAACAAAGCCAAAACAAGTGTTGGTTATTTTAATAAATTTTTATATATTATTAATAATTTTATTTAATTTCTTAATACATTTTAATAAATTTAATTAATTGTTTAATAAATTGTTATAAATTTTTCTGAAGAAGGAAAGCAAAGTTCAGATTTTCAGTTTGATCAAACAGGTTCAAATGGAAAAATGGTGCTCAAATCGCAAAAATACATTTGATGAATTGTCATTCAAATGTATGTATTTCCTCTGCTTGTTTTTGAATGCACGTGTATTAACTACAAACATTGTTTTAATTACTTTGTATGCCTCTGTAATAACAATAGAATTATTTTCTTTGGAATTATTCAAATATTTCAACATTCCTATTTGAAAATTATAATTCTTTTTATACCGTTACATGAAAATAATTTACATTTTATTTATTGAGATCTAATTCAATTCAAGTCAACTCTATTCCGTAAATTGTTATAAAAATTAGTCTGCTTTCTATATTTGGTATTCAAAAATTTTTTTACCATGTTAAGAATCATCGCTGATTAAATTAAATTACATTAATTAACATTCTGAATATATTAAATTAAATGCTAGTGCTGAATTCTTCAAATTTGAGAAACATTCAGGCCCAGATGATTGATTTTAAAAAGAAAAAGAATTGGTATTATTGCAACTCAAATTTTCAGGTGCTAATGCAGTTTTTTTCGTTGATGCAGTACTTAGTCATAAAAGGCAATTGAGTAAGACAGGGATGGCCAATCCAAATGATCTTGCGGTCCACTTTGGAAATGTATCCTAACTCCGAGAACCGCTTGTAAAATTATCTATATCATATATTATATTATTTAGACCCCCGACAGACATTCGTTTGGAGTGAAAAATTGAAACAGAATGAGTTATTATATTTGTGTTTATTGTTATTCTTAAAAGGAGATAATATAATAATAAGGATGCTAAACGCACATAGTAAAGAAATATATAACACTCAAAATGAAATATAAAAAATATGTAAATATAAACGAAATAAAAAAAAATGAACTCATTAAAAATATACCAAGAGCCGCGGATTGGCCAGCACTGGGCTAAGTATTTGCCAGTTGCATTAGATATAAAAAATACAGCTTTTGAAGCTTGAAGCTTTGAATCCTTGAAGCTTCACCATTAGACACAGCCGCTGAAACATTTAATTAAAAAAATGGGGGTTTGAGGCAAAGTTAGCTATGCAAGGATGGGGTCTTCCAAATAATATATAAAATATAATTGAAAAACTGTTCTAAGAAGCTTAACATTAATTTTGTGTTTAAATCATATTTGAAAGAAATTAATTTCAGTTGAATTTTTACGTATTTGTTGAAAACTATGCTACTATGCTTTTTTCACAGAAAGTTTAATGGTTTATAATAATGCATTGTTTACGCATTTTACTTTATTTTATTTTTGATTAATTTGTTTACTTATTTTGAAATTAATAATAGTCTTCTTACATGTTACTTTGATAAATGAAACAATCTTTGCTATATATTATACATTTTACACACAATTGAACGCTATAGTTAATATCAAGCGCAAGCCATTAGTTATTTTAATCATCTAATATGAATTTTAGCGTTTTATAAACATAAATCAGTTTCATCTTCATTTTATACATTAATTTTTATTTTAAAATAACTATTATTAGCATTCATGAAAATGATTCTCGAGCTTTTTTAAGTTTCTTAGTTCATCTCGTATTTTTCCAATTACAAGTGCATGTTTTTTTTTTCTTATCCATGTGCAAAATAATACAAGTATGCTTACTTTTGTATTTCTTTATTAGGTAATTTATAACAGTCTTGATATTATATAAGAAACCCCGATTATTTAAAACACATTATTCCTCAAGCTTTACTTAACTCATTTTTCCCCCGCTTATACAGGATGATTATAATTAATGCTGTAAAAAAAAAGAACCACTCGTTGCAATGAGTTCAAATTTGAACGGAAGATACTTGAAGAATGGTATGGCATCAGTTCCAAAAAAAAAAAAAATTCCACCGATTTTTCCCATCCAATTTGGTATGACCTCGCCATGGATGGGCTTTCCACTAACAGTGTCACAATTGTTGAATTACTTGAAAGTCATATTTTTGGTCAAAAAAACTGAAACAATTAAGCACCTTGAACGCCATAGTTGGTTCAACGTGCAACTCATGCCAACTATGTTGTAATTTCGATTCATTACGTACCATCTATTAATACACTTTACAACTTTTTTGATGCCGTACCATTTTTCCCTTCATCAAGTATCTTCAGTTCAAATTTGAATTCATTGTGACGGATTGTTCGTTTTTACAACATTTTGAAAGTGGGATTTTAATTATAAATATCTCACCGGTGCCGTAATCTGATGTATAGAGGGTTCGGTTTCGTAACAAGTGCGAATGATTCAAAACTAAACAAATGATACCGAGGCGGAGAGTTCCGCGTCTATGTCACGTATAGACACGATATATAAGAAAGCAGAATTATTTCCGTTACACGAGAACATAAGGAGACTAAGTATTAAATACCGCAAATACCAATTTTATGCTTGTTCTTTCAAAATTGTGATGACATGCTACTGGTCCAGAATAATTGGGACTCCCTAGGTAACGCTTCATCTGCTACATCCCTGTTATTCAATTACAGTCAGATTCGTGGCTAGTGTTCAGGAAGGCTGAGGTTTGAATTCGCAGGTGACATTATTACAATCACTTCTTCCAGAAATGAAGAGACATAAAGTGTGATTGTGACAATGTGTGAAAAGCGTCTCACTTTGAGTGAAGCTGCCTGACGGGCGGTGTTACATGTTTTATCCGAATACGACACTCATATGCGGGGAGGCCTTTACTCCTAAAAGTCTTCTTGTAAGGCGCTGTTCTCCTTTTAATACCCGAAGATAAGCTGATCTTCATAAGGTCCATCGATATTTCGTCCTCACCTTTCTAACTGGTAGGACTTAAGGGAGATGTGAAGTACTAAGTGAAGAACAATTTAGGTAAAAGTGTTTTCGGATTTCAAAAATAAACAAATAGAGTTCTGAGAAATGGGATAAGGTATCATCAAATAAATGATGAACCTTCTTGATGATAATGAATCATCAAATAATGATGAATCCTCATGATGATAATGATTCACCAAATAATGATGAATCATCATGCTCATAATGAATTATCAATGGTGATGGATCATCACGATGATAATGATTCACCAAATAATGATAAATCATCAAGCTGATAATGAATCATCCTGATGATAATGAATCAGCAAATATTAATGAATCCTCACGACAATAATGAATCATCAACATGATGATGATGAATCAAGACATGATGAATGATAATGAATCATCAAATAAATCGCATCTAATGTCATTTCCTTGTTTTCACCAGAATAACATTCACTCCCTCAGAATACGCATATTCTGAATATATCATCCGAATAAATGTGCTTCTCAATACACACCTATTTCTCCCCTATGCCAAATTTGCTTCCATGAAACAATCTTTGCACTAAATATTCCCGACATGTACACAAACCACGCACCCTCGAAAGAAATATCCTGATGCAACAAACAGCAAGCCACGTTTTTGTTTATTGTATGTATAGCAATGATGTACAAAGGCAATATCAATACGATATTAGCTTAACGTTCCCGGTTTCTTTGGACCACAATAAAAAGGAGGAGAAAAAACGCAATAAATAGGGGCATTTGCCTTCGGGATATCTCCTATTAGTAGTAAGTGCGGTTCCAGCTTTTGACCATGTTTTCTTGCCCAAGGCCGCGGGACTTAATGGTTGGGTAGATGTACTGGGCAGCCATTGCAGTGGATCTTCGGCGATAAGAAATCATTGGCGAAGGTTTGGAAAGAAACAATGCTAAATCAAAGTTGTTTCTGAACTCATAAGGGATGATATACTATAAGGCATAAAATTCTTGTCTTTGCTTGTTATGGAAATGCTGAGTTTGAAGATAGGGAAATGTCTGTGAAATAACGTTCAAATCAGCTACGTAGGCGATTCCGTATCTGAACATTACATGGGGATATAGGGAATCATATTTGTAAAAGATTCGATAGGAATTTCCTAAAAATGAACGGATTGTTTTTATCGAGGTGCATATTGTAAAGAAATTCCTTGCATATATATATATATATATGCAACACAAAGTGTGTGTCTGTTTGCGTAATTGATAATTTTTAGACAGAAAATATTTATTATAAATAAATTTCCTTTATTTTATCAGATTCATTTTTTTTTTCTAATGCAGCTGGCAAACACTTGGAATGTTGTCTTCCATGCCATAAGGCAAGAGCTGGACCGACGTTACTAATTAGCACTACCCAGGAGGTGTTTGTAGCTTGAAGATAAACTCAGGACTTGGAATAACACTACCCACGCAACGCTGTACGCTCGTGTTAGACCGAGACCTATGATTTAAAATGGATAGCGAACCACTACAAACATCCATTGCAACGCCGAAACTCGAAATCGAAACCTGTGGTACCGAGTGCCAGAGCGCTAGCCACTCGGCCATTCAGACAACTAAAATAAACAAATAGTATCTGCCGAAAAGATGAATGAATCATCAAAAAAATTGCGTCTAATGTCATTTCCTTATCTTCCCCAGAACAACATCCACCCCCTCAAAACACACATATTCAAAATATATCATCCAAATAAATATACCTCTCAATCCTCTCTGCTATGCCGCATTTGTTTTCACGAAACAATTTTTGCACTAAATATTCCCTACATGGACACAGACCATGCAATATCCTGAGGCAACAACAGCAAGCCACGCTTTTGTTTATTGTATCTGTAACAATGATGTGCAAGGGCAATATCAATACGATATTAGCTTAACGTTTCTTTGGGGTTGAGCGAAACCACAATAAAAGGAGGAGAAAAAACAGCAATGAATAGGGGCATTTGCTACGCGGATATCTTCTATTAGTAGTAAGTGCGGTTCTAGCTTTTGGTCATGTTTTCTTGTCCAAGGCCGACGGACTTAATGGTAGGGTAGATGTGCTGGCCAGCACTGGCAATGGATCTGTGGCGATAAGAAATCATTGGCGAAGGTTTGGAAAGAAACAATGCCAGATCAAAATTGTTTCTTAACCCCGAAGGGATGATATACAATAAGGCATAAAATTCTTTTATTTGCTTGTTATGGAGATACTGAGTTTGAATATAGGAAAATATCTGAAATAACGTTCAAATCATCTACGTATGCTATTCCGTATCTTGACACTACATAGGGATACATGCCTGAATATGATTTTTATAAAAGATTAGATAGGAATTAGATAGGAAGAAAGATTAGATAGGAATGAACGGATTATTTCTTATTGAGGTGCATATTGTTACGAAATTCCTGGCATGCAACACAAAGTGTCTGTGTGTTTGCGTAATTCATTCTTTTTAGTGTGAAATATGTGTTATAAATAAATATCCTTTATTTTATCAGATTCGTTAAATCAATTCAATATTCGTTCAAACAAACAGATAGTTGTGTTTGATTTCCTAAAGCAAGCGCTGTACCGATGTTACTCACTTAGCACTACTCAGGAGATGCATGCAGCTTGAAGAAGCGGAAGCGCGGGTAATAATCAGTGCGGGCATGCAGCGGAAGCGCGGGTAATAATATTCCTGCAACGTTCTACGATCTTGTTAGACCGAGACCTGTGGTAGGGTTAAAGGTGATACCGAACCACTACGAACATCCATGGCACCGCTACACTCGAACCCGAAACCTGTGGTATCGAGTGCCAGAGTGCAGCCATTCGACCATTCAGGAACCGGATTTCAAAAATAAACAAAAATCATCAAATAAATCGCATCTAATGTCCTTTCCTTATCTTCCCCAGAATAATATTCACCCCCTCAAAATACATATGTTCAGAATATGTCATCCTAATAAGTATGCTTTTCAATACACTCCCCCTCTCCCATGCAGCATTTGCTCGCATAAAACAATATTTGCACTAAATACTCCCGACATGAACACAAAACACGAATCTTCGCAAGAAATATCCTTAAGCAACAACAGCAAGCCAAGCTTCTGTTTATTGTACGTATAACAATGATGTACAAGGGCAATATCAATACGATAATAGCTTAACGTTTCCTTGGCATTGGCAGAAACCTAAATAAAAGGAGGCCAAAAAAACGCAATAAATAGGGGTATTTGCTTTCGGGATATCTCCTATTAGTAGTAAGTGCGGTTCCAGCTTTGGCCATGCTTTCTTGCCCAAGGCCGCCAAACTAATGGTTGGGTAGATGTACGGGACATCCATGGCAGTAGATCTGTGGCGAAAAGAAATCATTTGGCGAAGGTTTGGAAAGAAACAGGCAAGATGAAACAATGCCAAATCAAACTTGTTTCTGAACCCCGAAGGGATGATATAGTATAAGGCATAAAATTATTGTGTTTGCTTGTTATGGAAATACTGACTTTGAAGATAGGGAATTGTAGGGATCTGTAAAATAACGTTCAAATCTGCAACGTAGGCGATTCCCTATCATAACATTGAATGTTGATACAAGCCTGAATATCATATTTGTAAAATATTTGATAGAGATTTCATAAAATAAACGGATTATTTTTATCGAGGTGCATATTGTTACGAAATTTCTTTAATATATATATATATATATATATATATATATATACATATATATACATATGCACACATTTTATGAACACAAATTGTGTGTGTAAGGGATAATTTTCAGTCCGAAATATTTATTATAAATAGTTGTCCTTTATTTTATCAGATTCGTTATTCAACATATTTTTGTTCAGAAAAGTATATCAGATAAGAATATATGTAAAAAACTACAAGATATAACCAAACTGATGTATTGCTGACTACTAAGCCAAATTTTGGACACGGGTTTCCAAACTACGGAACGCGGGCTAAAGCCTTCCCGCCAGTGTCATGAATCCGGCCCGCGACAGGAAAAAGGTTTTTGTTAATGTAATGGGATGGATAAAAAAACACAGAATGATAATAACTCGTTTTTATATGACTTGCTAGGTAAAGCTTAATGACAGTCATTATATGCAGAAAATTTAACTTAAACATGACAACTAACAAATAATTGAAATGAATCCCACTAACATCATAAACTAGTGAACATCCCGCGGTTACCCCCAGTAGTTATGTTGGGATAAAGAGCATCGTATATGTATGTATATCCGAACCACTACAAACATCCATGGTACCGCCGAAACCTGAACCCGAGACCTATAGTATGGAGTGACAGAGCGCTAGCTACTCGACCATTCAGGCCTCTAAACTAAACAAACAGAATCTGCCGAAAAGATGAATGAATCATCAAATAAATCGCATCTAATGCCATTTCCGTATCTGCCCCGGAATAGCATTCACCCCTTCAAAATACACATATTCAGAACATATCATCCGAACAAATATTCTTCTCAATACACCCGCGCCCCCATGCCGCATTTGCTTCCATGAAACAATTTTCGCACTAAATATTCCCGACATGGACACAAACCACGCATCTCTGAAGAAATAACCTGGGGCAACAGCAAACCACGCTTTTGCTTATTGTATATATAACAATGATGTATAATATATCAATATCAATAATGTGTGAAAGCGTCTCCCATTGATAGTAACGCTGTCTGGCTTGAGTTTCCTATATTTAATATTTTCCTATTGTATTGTGTTTCTCCGAATACGACACGCATATACGGGGAAGCTGTTACCCCTAAAAGTCTTCCTGGAAAGCGCTGTCCTCCTTTTAACACCCATTGATGGGCTGATCTTCATACGTCTACCGATGTTTTATACCTCACCTTTCTGACTGATAGGACGGAAGTGATGTGTGTACAAAGTGAAGAATAAACTTTGTAAAAGTGTTTACTGATGTCTAAAATAAACAAATAGAATCTGTCGAAAAGATGAATTAATCATCAAATAATGATGAATCCTCAGGATGGCAATGAATCATCAGGATGGCAATGAATCCTCATGATGGCAATGAATCCTCAAGTAATGATAAATCCTCAAGATTGTCATGAATCATCAAATAATGAAATAATGATGAATCCACAAGATTATCATGAATCATCAAATAATGAAATAATGATGAATCCTCAAGATAATAATGAATCCACAAATAATGATGAATCTTCATGATGATAATGAGTCATCATATTGATAATGCATCATCAAATAATGATGAACCATCAAGTAATGATGAATCATCAAAAAATTCGCATCTAATACCATTTCTTTATCTTACAAAAATAACATTCACCTCCTCAAAATACATATATTCAGAATATATCATCCGAATAAATATGCTTCTCAATACCCCCCCCCCTCCTCCCCTCTCTTCACATGCCGCAATTTGCTTCCACGAAACAATCTTTGCACTAAATATTCCCTACATGGACACAAACCACCCAATATCCTGAGGCAACAACAGCAAGCCACGCTTTTGTTTATTGTATCTGTAACAATGATGTGCAAGGGCAATATCAATACGATATTAGCTTAACGTTTCTTTGGATTTGGCAGAAACAACAATAAAAGGAGGAGAAAAAACCGCAATGAATAGTGGTATTTGCTTCGGGAATATCTCCTATTAGTAGTAAGTGCGGTTGCAGCTTTGGCCACGTTTTCTTGCCCAAGGCCGAAGGGACTTAATGGTTGGGTAGATGTACTGGGCAGCCATGGCAGTGGATGTGTGGCGATAAGAACTAAGTTTAATACTGAGTTTGAAGATAGGGAAATATCTGTAAGATAACGTTCAAATGAGCTGTGTTGGCCATTCTGTATGCTGATACTTCAAGGGATACACGCCTGAATAAAATTTTTGTAAAAGATTCGATAGGAATTTCATAAAATAAAGGGATTATTTTTATCGAGGTGAATATTGTTATAAAATTCCTTGCATGTATATATATATTTAACACAAAGTGTGTGTTTGCATAATTGATAATTTTTAATCAGTAAATATTTATTATACATAAATGTCCTTTATTTTATCTGATTCATTATTCTTTTTCTAATGCAGCTGGCAAACACGTAGACAGTTGTCTTGGATGCCTTTAGGCAAGTGCTGCACCGTTAGTCACTTAACACTACCTAAGAGGTGCGTGCAGTTTGTTTATAAGCTACGAACGCGGAGTAACAGTACTCCCATAACGGGACCGGGACCTAAGGAAAAGTGGATTCCGAACCACTGAAACATCCAGTGCACCATCAGGACTCGAACCCAAAACCTATGGTACCGATTGCCAGAGCGCTAACCAATCAACCATTCAGGCCCCTAAAATAAAAAAATAAAATATGCCAAAAAGATGAATGAGTCATCAAATAAATCGCATCTAATGTCATTTCCTTATCTTCCCCAGAATAACATTCACCCCCTCAAAAAACATATATTCAGAATATATCATCCAAATAAATATGTTTCTCATTTTATCCCCCTCCCATATGACGCATTTGTTTCCATGAAACAATCTTTGCACTAAATATTCCCGACATGGACACAAACCACGCAATATCCTAAGGCACCAGCAAGCCAATGATGTACAAGGGCAATATCAATACGATGTTAGCTTAACGTTTCTTTGGGGTTTGGCAGAAACCACAATAAAAAGGAGGAGAAGAACCTCAATAAATAGGGGCATTTGCTTCGGGGATATCTCCTATTAGTAGTAAGTGCGGTTCCAGCTTCTGGCCATGTTTTGTTGTCCAAGGCCGCGGGACTAATGGTTGGATAGATGTACTGGGCATCCATGGCAGTGGATCTGCGGCGATAAGAAATCATTGACGAAGGTTTGCAAAGAAATAATGCCAAATAAAAGTTTTTTCTTAACCCCGAAGGGATGATATATTATAAGACATAAAATGTTTGTGTTTGGTTGTTATGGAAATATACTGCATGTGAATTTAGGGAACTATTTGTAAAACAATGTTCAAATGAGCTACATATGCGATTCCGTATCTTGACACTACATGGGCATACACGCCTATATGTAAAAGATTCGATAGGAATTTCATAAAATGAACGGATTATTTTTATCCATGAACATACTGTTAAGATATTTCTTTAATATATATATATATGCGCATCTTTTATGTACACAACGTGTGTGTATGTGTGGGTGGGTAATGGATCATTTTCAGTCAGAAATATTTATTATAAATAGTTGTCCTTTATTTTATCAGATTCGTTATTTAAAACAATTTTGTGCTGAAAAGTATGTCAGACAAGTATATAGATAAAATACTATAAGATGTATTCAAATTGATGTATTGGGGATTACTAAGACGATCTCGGCCAGGGGTCTCCAAACTATGTCCCGCGAGCCAAATCTGCCCCGCCAGTGTCATCCATCTGGCCCGCGACAACGAAAAGCTTATTGTTGCTGCAACAAGTTGGATAAAAAAAATGATAATAATTCGGCTTTATTTACTTGCTAGGTAAAGCTTAATGACAAGCATAATACGCAGAAAATTTAACTTAAGCATAACAATTAACAAATAATTGAAAGGGATCCTACTAACATTATAAACTAGTGAACATCTCGCAGTTATCCTCGGTAGTTATGTTGAGGAAAAGAGTATCGCATACGTATGTATATAGAAAAGCGTATTCCGAACCACTACAAACATCCATGGCACCGCCGCGTCTCGAACATGAAACATGAGGTACCGAGTGCCAGAGCACTTCCCACTCGGCCATTCAGGCCCCTAAAACAAACAAATGGAATCTGCCGAAAAGATGAATGGATCAAATAAATCGCATCTAATGTCATTTCCTTATCTTCCCCAGAATAACATTCACCCCCTCAAAAAACATATATTCAGAATATATCATCCAAATAAATATGTTTCTCATTTTATCCCCCTCCCATATGACGCATTTGTTTCCATGAAACAATCTTTGCACTAAATATTCCCGACACGGACACAAACCACGCAATATCCTAAGGCACCAGCAAGCCAATGATGTACAAGGGCAATATCAATACGATGTTAGCTTAACGTTTCTTTGGGGTTTGGCAGAAACCACAATAAAAAGGAGGAGAAGAACCTCAATAAATAGGGGCATTTGCTTCGGGGATATCTCCTATTAGTAGTAAGTGCGGTTCCAGCTTCTGGCCATGTTTTGTTGTCCAAGGCCGCGGGACTAATGGTTGGATAGATGTACTGGGCATCCATGGCAGTGGATCTGCGGCGATAAGAAATCATTGACGAAGGTTTGCAAAGAAATAATGCCAAATAAAAGTTTTTTCTTAACCCCGAAGGGATGATATATTATAAGACATAAAATGTTTGTGTTTGGTTGTTATGGAAATATACTGCATGTGAATTTAGGGAACTATTTGTAAAACAATGTTCAAATGAGCTACATATGCGATTCCGTATCTTGACACTACATGGGCATACACGCCTATATGTAAAAGATTCGATAGGAATTTCATAAAATGAACGGATTATTTTTATCCATGAACATACTGTTAAGATATTTCTTTAATATATATATATATGCGCATCTTTTATGTACACAACGTGTGTGTATGTGTGGGTGGGTAATGGATCATTTTCAGTCAGAAATATTTATTATAAATAGTTGTCCTTTATTTTATCAGATTCGTTATTTAAAACAATTTTGTGCTGAAAAGTATGTCAGACAAGTATATAGATAAAATACTATAAGATGTATTCAAATTGATGTATTGGGGATTACTAAGACGATCTCGGCCAGGGGTCTCCAAACTATGTCCCGCGAGCCAAATCTGCCCCGCCAGTGTCATCCATCTGGCCCGCGACAACGAAAAGCTTATTGTTGCTGCAACAAGTTGGATAAAAAAAATGATAATAATTCGGCTTTATTTACTTGCTAGGTAAAGCTTAATGATAAGCATAATACGCAGAAAATTTAACTTAAGCATAACAATTAACAAATAATTGAAAGGGATCCTACTAACATTATAAACTAGTGAACATCTCGCAGTTATCCTCGGTAGTTATGTTGGGGAAAAGAGTATCGCATACGTATGTATATAGAAAAGCGTATTCCGAACCACTACAAACATCCATGGCACCGCCGCGTCTCGAACATGAAACATGAGGTACCGAGTGCCAGAGCACTTCCCACTCGGCCATTCAGGCCCCTAAAACAAACAAATGGAATCTGCCGAAAAGATGAATGGATCAAATAAATCGCATCTAATGTCATTTCCTTATCTTCCCCAGAATAACATTCACCCCCTCAAAACACACATATTCAGAATATATCATCCGAATAAATATACTTCTCAATACAACCCGTCTCTCTCCTATGCCGCATTTGCTGCCATGAAGCAATATTTGCACTAAATATTCCTGACATTGACACAAACCACGCATATTCGCATGAAATATCCTGAGGCAACATCAAGCCACGCTTTTGTTTATATATATAACAATGATGTACAAGGGCCATATCAATACGTTATTAGCTTAACGTTTCTTTGGGGCTGGCAGAAAGGAGGGGAAAAAAGGGAGCGAAAACTTATTACTTATCTTATAACATTTCTTATAACATTGAGGGGATGAATAACATTCCTCCCCTCAAAATACACATATTCAGAATATATCATGCGAATAAATATGCTTCTCAATACATCCTCCCCTCTCTCTGTCTCCCATGCCGCATTTGCGTCCATGAAACAATCTTTGCACTAAATGTTCCCGACATAGACACAAACAACGCATCTCTGAAGAAATATCCTGAGGGCAACAGCAAGACACACTTTTGTTTATTGCACGTATAACAATGATGTACACGGGCAATATCAATACGATATTAGCTTAACGTTTCTTTGGGGTTGGGCGAAACCACAATAAAAAGGAGGAGAAAATACCGCAATGAATAGGGGCATTTCCTTTCGGGATATCTCCTATTAGTAGTAAGTGCGGTTCCAGCTTTGGCCATGTTCTCTTGTCCAAGGCCGCGGGACTAATGGCAGTGGATTTGTCGCGATAAGAAATCATAGGCCAAGGTTCGGAAAGAAACAGGCAAAATTCCAAATCATAGTGTGTTTCTTAACACCGAAGGGATGATATATTATTAGGCATAAAATTCTTGTGTTTGGTTGTTAGAGAACTGCTAAGTTTGAAGTTAGGGAAATGTCTGTGAAATAACGTTTCAAATCAGCTACGTATGCGATTCCGTATCTTGACACTGCATGGGGATCCACGCCTGAATATAGTTTTTGTAAAAGATTCGATAGGAAATTCACAAAGGGAACGGATTATTTTCATCGAGTAGTATATTGTTACGAAATTCCTTGCATGTTATCTATGCATTTCCACCACAAAATTCGTTTGCGTAAATAATCATTTTTTATCAGTTTTTTATCAGTAAACATTTATTATAAATGAATGCTTTTTATTTCTTCAGATTCATTATTTTTTTCTAATGCAGCTGCCAAACACTTAGAGAGTTGTCTTTGATGCCTTAAAGCAAGCACTACACCAGGAGGGGTGTTTAGTCTACGGCGTTCCGGGCATACCGTTACTCACTTAGCACTATCTAGCAGCTGCGTGTAGCTTGAAGATAAGCTATGGTCGTGGAGTAATAGTACCGCCGCAACGCTCTACGATCCTGTGTGACCGGGATCAACGGTTTAAAGTGGATTCCAAAACCACTACAAACATCCATAGCACCTCCGGTAAATGACCCCGAAACCTGTGGTACCAAGTGCCAGAGTGCTAGTCACTCGGCCATTCAGGCCCCTCAAATAAACAAATAGAATCTGTCCAAAAGGTGACTGAATCATCAAATAAATGTGATCTAATGTCATTTCTTATCTTCCCCAGAATAGCATTCACCCCCTCAAAATACACATATTCAGAATATATCATCCGAATAAATATGCTTCTCAATACACCCCCCCCTCTCTCCCCCATGCAGCATTTGCTTCCATGAAACAATCTTCGCACTAAATTTTCCAGACATGGACACAAACCACGCATTCTTCGCAATAAATATCCTGAGGCATCAACAGCAAGACACGCTTCTGGTTATTGTACGTATAACAATGATGTACAAGGGCAATATCAATACGATATTAGCTTAACGTTTCTTTGGGGCAGGCAGAAACACAATAAAAAGGAGGAGTGAAACCGCAATAAATAGGGGCATTTGTTTCGGGGATATCTCCTATTAGTAGTAAGTGCGGTTCCAGCTTTGGCCATGTTTTCTTGCCCTAGGCCACGGGACTTAATGGTTGGGTAGATGTACTGGGCATCCATGGCAATGGATCTATGGTGAAGCAGGTAAAACGAAACAAGGCCAATCAAAGTTGTTTCTTAACTCCCTAAGGGATGATATACTATAAGACATAAAGTTCTTGTGTTTGGTTATTATGTAAATGCTGATTTTAAAGATGGAGAAATGTAGGTATCTGTAAAATAACGTTCAAATTAGTTACGTATGAGATTCCATATCTTGAAGTGCATGCGGATGCACGCTTGAATATCATTTTTGTAAAATATCTCACAAAATGAACGCATTATTGTTATCGAGGCGCTAATTGTTACGAAGTTTCTTTAACATATACGTATATATATATATATATATATATATATATAATTTACAAAGAGCGTGTTTGTGTGTGTAATTGATGCTTTTTATTCAGTAAATATATATTATAAATGATAGTCCTTTATTTTATCATATTTGCTATTCAAAAATTTTTGTTCTGAAAAGTATGTATAGAATGTACATAAAAAAACCTACAATATATAACCAAATTGACTACTAAGATATCTTGGTGATTAATACGACGATATTGGCGATCATTAACACGATCAGTGTGTAGGGTAGGGTAAGGTTGTGTTTGTTAATTCAGGACGATGGGTTAGTTGAGTCATGGTTCTCGTGTGATGAAATATTTGATTATATTCTGTTCCTCTTTAGAGTAAATGGACCTTTATCTTGAGGAAAAAATTTTTGCTTAAAGAAGTAAAATGAGTTTTTGTAAGCATTTTTTAATTTTATTGTTGAATCAGAAACTGTGATCATTTTTATTTTACACTGTAATATAAAGCTTTTTAAATAATTTTACTCTCAAGATAATTAATATCTGGAATTGTTTTCATGATTCATTTTTAATTATTATTCATAATTTATTTTATTCATAATTAAAAGTTTACTCCTTTCTTATAATTGTTGTTATATTTTTATTTCTGTATATTCAGAATGAATTTGGAATAAAACACTACCGACAAGTAGCAAAGAATAAACATTAATTTTCACCAAAAAAAATTATGATTTATTAATAATTTATTTAATAATTTTTGGAGTACAAATAAAAATGGTGGGAGTGTATTTATTTCACCGTCACTTTTACTTCAGTTAGAAACACCCACAATGCACCTTTTCTTTTAAGCAAATCAGCGTAATTAAAAATGCATACTTATATACATTTAATTATATCCTTAAAGGAGCTTTTAAAAAACAATTTGCAGGAATCTTTCCTCTTCCTTAATAAATTTTGCATTTATTTGCAAAATACAAATATATATCATTTTTTATATTCTCTTTTTATTGAAGTGCTTGGGAGAAATTATTTTCGAGCTGATGTATCAATTTCAAAAATTATTCTAAATTATTAGACATTTTACTATTACTTTTTTATTTTGCATTGAAACTATTCAAAATAATTATGAATTCCTAATAACAGAACACTTGTCTGCAATACATTTATTTTTGATATTTGGAATCATATCACATTATTAATTAGTTCCATGTCTGAGAAACAAAAATTAAATACAACAGGCCCGAACCATTTCAGTAACCCATATAAACAAAGATTTTTGATGTTAATAAATATTTCGTTCTGGTTTTAACGTCCAAATTTATAAAGTGTTTCCAATTAGTTTACACAATCTTTCAGATGTCGGTTATTTAATTGAAATTATTTCAAAAGAAACAGATCTTTAGAAACGTATTTAGTTGCACATTATTTCTCAACAATAATCCCACATTGTTTTTACTTTTTTCCATCTAATATTTCGCAAGAACGTTTCTCTGTCATATCCTTTATTTCTCATTGCTCATACATCAGCCCCTCCCCCTCCTATTTTCTTCCGCTATGTACGAAAAAAAGTTATTTTTAGGCAATAATGTTAATTAGTTATTTTATAATTCAATTTATTAGTGAGGCCGATAAAAGTAGGAATTAATCAAAAGAGGAGAGACAGATGCACAGTCACATGAAATTTTCGGTGGTAAGCAGTATTATTGGTAATCTAGTACTAGGCATGTGCCTATTACTTCCTTATTTTAAATTTTAGTGTTTACAGAGATTACTTATAAAATTTTTATGTATCCTATCGAGCCCCAGGAATCCACGTTAAACTGTAGGTCCCAGTCTCATTAGTCTAAAGTGGGCAGAAAATGACAGTAGAGTGACAAACCAAATCAAATTATACCGGGACCTACAGCTTAGATTCCGAACCACTGAAAAACATCCATGCCACCGCCAGGAATTGAACCGGATGCCTATGGTAACAAAGGCTAGAGCGCTAGCCAAATTGACCATCAGGCAGCATAGGTAGATCCCGGTCTAATAAGACTAAAATGTGCATAAAATGATCATCGAGTGACAGACCTATACAGCCCATTGTATAACTGCAAAGATACACATGTTCAAAATTAAAGACAGCAAATGACGAATAAAGATTTTTTTTTCTTCTGCTTTAATTACGGTACGGTTACGTAGGGAATATTGCAACATAAAAACACATTTAAAGTGATAAACTTAATACTTTCAGGATTCCTGTCAAAAATCCGCGAAGTTAATTGATCGTTTTGTAATATATAAAAAAAAACACTTTGGTAGATCAACGTTGAAACTTGATTGTATTTTTCAAATTAATCTTCCACACTTGCTCGTGGCAATTTGATAGTCACCAAGACACTCCTCATGCACTATAAACAGTTAATATTTTCACATTCTGTGTTTGTGTGACTAATCCTGGACGGACATCCCATGAGTAATCTGCTCATGAATGGATGGAAGCAGATTATGTTGTGATGGAGTACTCGTAGGTAGAAGTCTGACATGGTTCCATGACTGTCTTACAGTCATATGAGAGCGGGAGAGACCTTGAACTACTGCTTAAAGTGGATCCCGAATCACTAAAAGCATCCAACGGGACTCGCACCCCAGAGCGCTAGACATTAGGCTATTTAGGCCCTACATCAAATTCTGATATTGTCTTTTAAATTTATTTGTATTTTACTTCCAATCTCTGCTTTGAGCAGAACTTTTCTTGGTGACAGTTATTTCATCTTATACGAAAGTAGGAACATATTTAAACGCAGATATTCCCAGTTTTACAGCGATTTCGCCTTCTCTTTATTGCAACCGTTCCTTCTTTTACGACTGACGCGTGTATATCGCCAGAAATGACGGTCGATGCAAACTCAGCTGTTTCTCAAACTCCTTTCACGAATAAATACAATTTTGGGATATATTTTCATTTCTGATTTTATAATACGTACAACTGCGACCAAAAAGTAAGGCCAATTATTATTTTTTTCAAAACTCTTGATTTATTCTACCAAATCATTGTCTTCAAAGTAATCCCCTCCGGCACAATGCACTTTTGCCAACTTTTTTTTGAATTCTCAGTGCATGCCAAAAACTCATTGCACAATTAAATTGAAAATTTATTGAAATCATTTAAACTGAAAATTGATTTTACTTTTTGGGAACAATAGTAAATCTTCACGGAGGGATGGCAGGGATGGCCAACAAATCGCACGGCGATTCACGTTGAACCTCTTCAGTCGACTCAAAAGGGTGTCCCCGGAGTGGTCTTTTGAGTTTAGGGAATAGGCAGAAGTCGCACATTGCTAAATCAAGTGAATACGGTGGTTGTGGAACGATATGGCTTTCATTTTTGGCGAAGAAGTCAAGAAGAATCAATGTAGCGTGAGCTGGCGCATTCAGAGTTTTCGGTATCAATCGAGATTTGACGCTTTTGAGGCCCACAATGGAATGGACCGATCCTTTTGAAATTCCAACATCATCAGCAAGGTCTCTAATTGTAAATCGACGGTTTGCAAGCACCAAATCTTTAATTTTTTGTGCGTGAGTTTCGTCGGTTGAGATTGATGGTCGACCAGAGGATTCTTCGGCACCGAGCACCAAAAAGATTATCACTCTGTCCTCAGGCTCTGCTGTTTTGTTGTACCTTATAGAAAATTTATTTCAAATGAGAGAAATTAGCTTAGAAAAAACTAAATATAAAACTTTAATAAAAGTATAAATATTTAATTAAGTATAAATATTTACAATTATTTATTAATCGGCATGTTTCCTCAAATTCCATATCCCAGTCGCAATTCAAGTTATAACGCATGATAAATAGAATTAAAAATACTATGTACCTTGTTTGGTGGTTGAAAGCATTACAGTCACTGCTTAAAATGTCCGACCCAGTTTCTTTTGTTGGATACTCATTGGATACTTATAATTTAAGACATAAAACCCTCCAAATTAATTGAAAGACGTTGCTTTAAAACGCTGGCCCCACTTCCCCCTTTTTGATTTAACTTAAATTTCATCCAACGTCTTTGCATTAAATTTCTGTTGAATACAAAAAAAAATAATAATAATAACCAATTCAACCAATCAGACACTTGCATTCGTACAGGGGTGACCAGAAAATTAAGATTGTAGTGAATTTGAAAATACCATTTTTCTCGGTTCACTCGAGATTTCAGTTCTGGGCAAAAATCCAATTGAGCCCGCTTTTTTGCCAAATTTATAAATGGATATTAATGATGTAGACTATCTAGGATTTGGAATACAATTGACTTGTGAGTCATTGTTTCAGTTTGATCCATTTTAAATACTATGTATTTGTATTAGCCATTTTAGTTACTTTATTACTTCAAGAAGATTTATTTGTTGCGTTTGTTTAAGAACAGATGCAATTACTTAAGAAGTTTGTGGTTTTAATTTTTTTTATATATTGACATGGTAAATTAATAGTCTAGTGTCGGGTTTGAGGAGGAAGAGAGGAGAGAGAGAAATCTGTAGATGCAACTTTGTTTTTCTCCGCACTTAATCTGTTAGGTTATATAGCTCCCTACCAGTAAGTAAGGCGATGGCTGTACATTGATGGGTATCATTTAAAATACCATTAGGATAAGGAAGGACAGTGCCATCCTGGAGGATTTTGAAATGATAAATGTCTCGCATTTG
Organism: Caerostris darwini; assembly: GCA_021605075.1. NCBI lineage: Eukaryota > Metazoa > Arthropoda > Arachnida > Araneae > Araneidae > Caerostris > Caerostris darwini. The sequence goes on from BPLQ01008329.1 coordinate 21,264, forward strand.
AGCGTCGTATAGGAGATAACCCAGAAACCTCCAACCAAGCAGCTTGACTATCCATACGAAAAGGCTGTATACACTGTAGCAATCACCATCGATTCTCCTCTTTTCTGAAAACAGTCATTACAGCAATGCTTGTAGCCTCAGCTCTCCCAGATGCACCCTTTAGGGAGTTCAAAGCTGTGGTGGAATATACGGTTAAAGTGTAGCAGACACCCTTTGATGCCCCTGGATAAGGCTGAATCTGCTTCGCATCTTTCATTTTAGTCAGATCACGTCAAATGATCCAGCATTTAAAAACTTCATACATCGTCCATAATGTTATTGCGACAGAAATGATTTATATAACAATATTATGAACATCGCAAAAATTCAGGAAATAGTTATATGGTAGGGAGAAAAATTCATGTCTCTTATTTCATATATAAAAAGGAGAATTTGACAACGTTTTGAATATTTTCCATAAATCCAGGAAGTATTTCTTAGGAAAGGGATACTTAGTTGCGACTAAAGACATGTAATCTAAACCCGGAGCAAATAGGACTTCCTGTACACAGAGTTTCTTTTCTGGAATAACAGGACAGGAAAAAAAATCGTTCATCTTATACTCCCAAGGGAAGCAGTATTGCCACTGCAAACTTACATTGAATATTCAGTATTGATTCGTAGTTGCATATTTGCGCTTTCTTAGGTTAGCGTAATATTATGATGATAAGAGTATTTCTAATAAAGTTTAATTTAACTACTGTCATACTGTTGTTGTTTTTTTATTACTATGTAATACGGTCCGGAATGGGAATTAGTTAACAGGAATTTATAAAAACCTGAAAATTATGTTCTAATTTTTTTTTTGTCATATATACTTCGAATACTAGTAGAAGGGAACATTTCTTTTCTATAAACCTTAAAGACAGACCACTAAATAAAGGTTAAAAAAAGCTTTTTGGAATAAGCAAATGCAGAGATATGAGGAGGAATGGAAAGCAAAGTCAACTTGAACTATAAACCATTTTCATTTTCATGAGTTATATTTTAAAGTACATAAAATCTGCAGTTTAATGCAAACTGAAATTCAAAATCGTTTCAATTTTAGCATGCAATTTGTTTCTATTTTAATTATATTTTTTCAGTTCCATTTCAATACATCCGTACAAATTTACATGCGATAAAATTAAACCAAAAGGCATTATCATAGGAAATTTAATGAATATTTTTTGGATAAATTACATTCGCTATAAGATTAATATTATAACAATATCCTTTAGGATATTTAAATGAAATTTTAAAAAACGAAATTTAACATTAAGTTTGTTTTATTTTTATATTGAATCAGGCATATATATATATATAAATGGAAAGAAATAGAGTAGTGATTGTAATAATTTTCACTTATAACAAATACTTGTACAAGAAAACTGTAGGATTAATATTGCATTACAATCTTTAACAAATGTACGGTAAAAAAGAAGATACATAACGATCCTTATGGATAAATTATAAATTATAATTAAATATAATCCTTCAGGATATTTAAATAAAGTTACGAAAAACGAAAGTTAACATATATTTTTTTTCTATTGAGTTAAACATTTTTTTTTGTTCTAATGCAGCTGGCAAACGCTTAAATACCTTGGTCATGGATGCCTTAAGGCAAGCGCTGCACAGACGTTACTCACTTTGCATTACACAGCCGGCGCGTGCAACTTGAAGATAAGCCACGGACGCGGAGTAACAATGCCCCCGCAACGCTCTACGATCCTATTAGACCGGGACCTGCGGTTTAAAGTGGATTCCGAACCACTACAAACATCCATGGCACCGCCGGGACTCGAACCCGAGACCTGTGGTACTGAGCGCCAGAGCGCTAGCCACTCAGACATTCAGGCCCCATATTGTGTTAAACATAGAAATATATAAACGAACGAAAGAGAGTAGTGATTGCAATATTGTTCACATATAACGCATTCTTGTACAAGAATACTGTAGGATTAATATTGCATTACTATCTTTAACAAATATACGGTAAAAAGAAAGATAAATAAAAATAAATCAAAGAACGGTACTGCTAACGTAAAGGCATTATTTAAATGTATCCTTGGGTTTCATTTTAAATCCATGTTTTCGACATTCATTTGTCGCTTTCTTCCAATGGAATTTACTCGAACAGAATGCATTTCCAGCTATTAATACAGGAAAGTGGGATGTATTATTGCATCATTAGTACTTGTTCGGAGGAAGTCATCGGCTCCAAGATAAAGCAGACAGTGAAAAGATAATGCTCGTTCGACTTTTATAATAAGTTTGCTCCGATTTCGTCTTTGATGTTACCAAACAAACAAAAAAAATTGGCTAATGAACATAATAAACTAAGTATTCATACCCATGTAACTAACAGCGGAAAATGAGATTCAAAATTCTTACACTGAATGCTTCATTTTTCTTTTTCTTCTCTCTGCCTTTGCCACAAAAACTGAACATCATTAATTTTCCAGGATTATGACTGTAGTCTTTGGGAGAGCCTTCGCCATATTTTCTTTATATTTTGTTTCTGACTATCCCTATTCCTTTTTTCCCGTTTTTTTTGTATGATAAATGTTATTAACGAAATGTTTTCTTCAAGCTGGAATATGTTTGCTTCTATCCACATAGTTTTTTATTCAGCTTATTACTTTTCATTCCATACGATGCTGTGGTAGTTTTTTTTCTTCTTTTCTATGAAACAAAATCAAGTTCAGATCACCATACGTTTCTTTCAACAAACACTGAAAAATTAGATGCAAATTTCATCTCTATCTTCTTTATTTTATTTGTAAACTTCTTATTAATTTTTGTATCAGTTTGATTCAACGTATGTACTTATTTCATCACTATGCTAGCTAATAAAGAACAAGTAATATAAAAAAAATTTTAAAGTCAATTCATACTTTTTTTTCACTCTATTGCAGAAAGTCCTTCATAATTAATTTTCATTAATTTTTTTAAGTTTATCTGACGCCATCTATTGGTAGATATATGTAACTCAAATCTAAAAAAAATGTTTAATTAATGAATTAAATTTAATTACTGAATTAATATTTGAAAAAAAACTGTATTAGCATCCAGTGTCATCCATTACAAGTTTAAAAAAATGTATTTGAAGTTGAGTGGATGAATAAAAAGTATTTTGTGAACGATTGAAAATTTGAACAAGATATATATATAGGGAGAGTGTGAGCTAATAGAAGGAATTTAAAAAAATAACCATAATAACGTTTATTCAAGGATTTAATTTATAATTCTTCATTGTATTCTATTCTATACTTTAATTTTTTCTTTAATGCACGTGACGACGACATTCGGCACAAATACAGCAAACATTGTAACACATTTTATTTTATTTAAGTACAAACAAGACATGGGTTCTTTAAAGAGACAAATATCTTTCCTAAGAGTCTTTTTAAGTTAATATTCAAGTTTAACATAGTTAAACCATGACAACAAGTGTCCATTTAGGGCAGTACTTATGCTTTTTCAGATGCCCACCTCATATTATGTGGCTTTTGTAAGGTTCTTTGAAGAGACAAATATCCTTCCCGAGAGACTTTTTAAGGGAATGTTTTAGTTTAGAACAGATAAAACAATTAAACCTATATATATATTTATATATTTATATCTATATTAAATTAGTTATAGAGATATATAAATTTAATGAAAAAGAGTAGTGATTGTACTACTCTTCCCATATGACACATTCTTGTACAAGAATATTGTTGGATTAATATTGCATTACTATCTTTAACAAATATACGATGAAAAGTAAGATAAATAAAAGAAACAAAGACTGGTACAGCTAACGTAAATGCAGCATTATTTAAATGTATCCTTGGGTTTCATTTTAAATCCATGTTTTCGACATTCATTTGTCGCTTTCTCCCGATGGATTTATTCGAACATAATGCATTTCCAGCTCTTAATGTAGGAAAATGGGATGTATTATTGCATCATTAGTACTTGTTCGGAGGAAGTCATCGGTTCCAAGATAAAGCAGACAGTAAAAAGGTAATGCTCGTTCAACTTTTATAATAAGTTTTCCCCCATTGCTCTGATTCCGTCTTTGATCTTACCAAACAAACAAACAAAATTGGCTAATGAACATAATGAACTAAGTATTCATACCCATGTAACTAACAGCGGAAAATGAGATTCAAAATTCTTACACTGAATGCTTCATTTTTCTTTTTCTTCTTCTCTGCCTTTGCCACAAAAACTGAACATCATTAATTTTCCAGGATTATGACTGTAGTCTGTGGGAGAGCCTTCGCCATATTTTTTTTATATTTTGTTTCTACTATCCATTTTCCTTTTTTTTCCCCCTTTTTTCCCGTTTTTTTTGTATGATAAATGTTATTAACGAAATGTTTTCTTCAAGCTGGAATATGTTTGCTTCTATGATGCGAAACATCCACAAAGTTTTTTCTTCACCTTATTATTTTCATTCCATGCGATACTTTTTTTTTCTACGAAACAAAATCAAGCTCAGATCGCCATTCGTTTCTTTCAACAAACACGGAAAAATTAGATGCAAATTTCGTCTTTATCTTCACTTACTTTATTTGTGGAACTTCTTATTAAATTTTGTTCTTAAGATTTGCATCAGTTTGATTCAAAGTTATGTACTTATTTCACCAATATTGCAAGCTAATAAAGGGAAAAAAATACCCATTAGAAGGTTTCTTCAAGGATATAATTTTTAAAAGTACTTTTATATTTTATTCTGTTCTATACCTTTTTCTTTAATGCTATACATGTGATGACGGCATTCGCCACAAACACAGTGATACATATAAATAGAACGAAATAAAATGGATTTTCACTTTCATAATTCCACGAATCATTGAATCCTTTGAAAACTTCTTTTCAAAGGAAGAAGTTTTTTTTCTTCGTTTCTTAAAGTTACTTCTAACTTTAGGACTTGTTTTTGGGTCCATATTGCTAAGTCATTCATCAAATATTAATGTCTTGCTATAAAGAGCATCTAATCAACGTTAAGTAGTAACAGCCATGTCATGAAACCAAAATTGATCACAATACACTGAAGTGACAAAAGTCATGGGATAGCAATATGCAAATTTTCAGGTGGCAGTAGCCTCGCGTAGAACAGGTATAAATGCGCAGTGCTTTCGCAGAGCTTTCATTTCTGTTCAAGTTATTCATGTGAAGAGGTTTTGACGTGATGATGACCGCACGACGGGAATTAACAGACTTTGAACGCGGAATGTTAGTTGGAGCTAGACGCATGGGTCATGCCAATTCGGAAATCGTTAGGAAATTCAACATTCCCAGATGCACTGTGTCAAGAGTGTGCCGAGACTATGAAATTTCAGGCATAACACCCCACCATGGACAGCACAGTGGCCGACCGCCTGCACTTAACGACCGAGACCGGCGACGTCCCCACGAAGCCATGGACCCAAACTGTCAGCAAGGCACTGTTCAAGCTGGTGGTGGCTCCGTAATGGTGTGGGCTGTTTTTTCATGGCATGGACTTGGTCCTCTGGTGCGACTGGACCGAACATTGACTGGAAATGCTTATGTTCAGCTACTTGGAGATCACTTGCAGCCATTCATGGACTTCATGTACCCAAACAACGATGGGATTTTTATGGATGACAATGCGCCATGTCACCGGGCCACAACTGTTCGCGATTGGTTTGAAGAACATTCTGGACAATTCCAACGAATGATCTGGCCACCTAGATCACCCGACATGAATCCCATCGAGCATTTATAGGACATCATCGAGAGGTCTGTTCGTGCACAAAATCCTGCGCCATCAACGCTTTCACAATTATGGACGTCTATCGAGGCAGCATGGCTCAATATTCCTGCAGAAGACTTCCAACGACTTGTTGAGTCCCTGCCACGTCGAGTTGCTGCACTTCCCCGGGCGAAAGGAGGGCCGACACGATATTAAGAAGTATCCCATGACTTTTGTCACTTCAGTGTATATCATCAACCCCCTTGAACAGGATTATTGGAATACCTACAAGAATTATGAAATGAGTACATAATTCTAGTTCTCTAGTTAACTAAGACTTAACAAACAGCATTCCCTCTGTATTATAGTTAATTAAATTTCCAAAACTCTTGGTCCGGTGGCAACGTTAACAGTTAACGTAGAGAGAACTCAGATTCAAATCTCCTATTGGCATTTTTGTAGTCATTGCTTTCAGAAACGATTCATTGATGGCAATTGTGATAATGTGTGCAAAATATCTCGCATCGATCCATGGTGCATCATGATCAGTGTTTCTGGCTTTTCACTCATACCTTAAAGTCACTCACTTTCACATCACTCATACCCCTTAAAGTCTTTTCGAAAGGCACTGTCCTCCCTTCAACAACCGTTGATGTGCAGCCTGGGATAAACACGAAGCCCACCGCTGCTCTATCCCTCACGTTTCTAATAAGCAGTGGGTTACAAATCCCAAGGTACGGGGAGAGATGTGGAGAAATGGAAAGCAAAGTTAAATTACTATAAACCATTTTTATTTTCATGATCTATTTTAATCAGAATTATTTTAAAATACATAAAATCTCCAGTGGGTAACTAGTAACATTGTAACACATTTTGTGTTATCAAAGGTACAAACAAGGCCTATGTTCTTTGAAGAGACAAATGTAATTTATAAGATTATTTTTCAGGGAATATTGAAGTTTATAACAGATAAACCATGACAGCAAGTGTCCATCTAGAACATTATTTGTGCTCATTTTGTTGCGTGCCTCATATTATGTGCCTTTAACTTCAAAAATACGAGTAGAGATTGACGAAAAAATAAAATAAAAAACATCACCCAATTTTAATTTCATAAAAATATAAACATTTAAATATTAGTTAACTATTTTGTTAGATGATTCTTTTAAATTACTTAAGATTTTAAGACTGAATCCTTATAACATATATATATATATATATATATATACGGAAATGAATTATAATAGGTAATTTTTAAAAGTTTTCATTTCTCTGTTCTGCAATCAAAAAATTTAAAGTAAATTGGCGAGTAAATTTCTCGAGTAAAATAGACATCCCACCGAAAATATATATTGTAGCATTTTTTTCTCACGTGAAGAGTTTTGGCATTTCATTCACAGGAGAGAAGAATTACAGATAGACTATACCATGAGTTGTTTCATCGTGATGGGTGATAGACCACGAGCTGAGAAATACCTACTAAAATGAGAAGTGAAGGAAACTAACCCCTCCCCTTCCCCTCATGATAGATTCCCTTTAAAGGATGTTTTGGTGAAAAACGGGGAGAGTTCTGTGACGAGTCGACAAGAACTACTATTTTTCTTTTTTTCTGAACATGGAATTACAGTTATTTTGAAAACTAATTAGTATTTGACAAAATTTATTGCATTTAAAGTAAGCAAATTTAACCAATAATTAATTAACATCTAAAATGTATTGTATTTTATTTATTACTAGTTGACCCGGCAAACGTTGTTTTGCCATATACATTATTTCTATAAAATATTTTTTTAGTTAAACAAAAAAAAAAAAAAAACTAACTTAATATAAGTGTGTGGAAATATGGTTAGGATTGGAAGAGGAATGGAACGTTGCAGACAATGACGGCGTATAAAATGATAATACACTAACTTTATTTATTTCATCCTTTATATTTTATTAAATTAATAAATATATTTTAAATTACATTATATAATAGCTGTATATACATCAAAAATAGTTATTTACATATTTACTACTAATTATGGCAATTAAAAAATAATCAACATCAATCTCTAAGTGCAATGGAGTGTATGATATTTTTGGTTAGTCCGTATTTAGCCAACACAAACAAACTAGATGATTTACCCACACGTGAACATGCCACGTATAGTTGTCCGATGGAAAAACATAGTGTGCCCAAATCTAAGCCACAAATAGATTGATTGTCATTGCGAATGCCAATCTAATTGGAAATTGAATACGTTTGAATTCAATTGGCACATCTGTGGGAATCATAAGGATTCGTGTCAGCAATATATTTTTGCCTCGGTACTTGCCATGCAAAATGCTGGCTTCGATAACGTTTTTCATTAAGTTTTTAATGACTAATCGTGTTCCATTGCACAGCCATGGTGGGTTCGAATTACGAATCAAAATAACCGGAGATCCAACCTTTAATTGTAAATGATGCGGTGGCATGTTTGGCAAATCCAATGAATTCAAAAACTCAACTGGATAATTTACAGCTTCATTGGCATCGCAAACTGTATCGATAGATTTGTAGACACCAAGTACCCTGGCAACCACTGTTGTATCTTGGAATTTAAATCATTGACGTCACACATTTTTTGCTGACAAAATTGCTCTTTTTGCCAACCAATCACGATTTTGGAATTGTGTGCATACATCGGGAAATATGTGGTCGATGAGATTATTTTGCGAGTCGATGATTGTGAAAAAATCTGTCGGAAATTTTATGCATCCAGTATTTTCATGTACAACAATTTTTTCATCGCCATTATCTAACAGTTGTTTTGAGAATGTTTGAACGGATGGATCTTGAAGCATTTGAACGCGCATGTTTACTTTTAGTTGTAATTTTTTAACATTACGCCGCAGTGACGATGATTTTAAGCAAGCGTTGATCTCATCAGCGTACGTTGAACGTGGAATGGCAGGAAGTGTTTGCCTGAAATCACCTGAAAGGAGTAACAGAGTGCCGCTAAATAGTTTGTCGTTATAAGTTTATGCTTTCGAATTGCAAATAACACTTACTTTACTGGAATCCCAGATTCGCCTCAATAAAGTAAATTACAACACAATTACACCCGTAAGTTAAAACGCAATAACAGCCATCTTTATTTTTCTTGAACATTAATAAAGTTGCCAATTTTGCTTAACTAAACATTAACACACGGTACACGTGTAAATATAATTTAATGCTACACGTGCAAAGAATATAACTTAAGACATTAACACGCTACACGTGCAAATATAACAGTATTCGTTCTCTTATTATTTGACTTACCTCTAACAATGATAAAACACGTATATTTATTTAATACGTAAAATATTTCTCTTTTAAATTAAAACTATTCCCACAAAAACGTTGCCTATAATATATACAGGTAAAGCAACGGCCGTTGTTGGAGCGAGTTCACAACACGTGTTGATTTATATAAGATCATTTAATTAAATAAAAGTAAAAAAAAAAAAAAATGAAGCCGATTAAAGGCTTTAATTTTTGTTTAAGCACACGTGCTGTAATTTCAGGACTAAGAAATAATAAAAAAAAAACAACACTACATTGTTTTACGAAATAAATTTTTTAAAATATTTAGGGGTGGAACCCCCCTTATCACTTAGGGGTTTAAAAAATAGATTACGACCGATTCAAAGACCTTCCAAATATGCACAAAAGTTTTCATAAGAATCCGTCAAGCCGTTTCGGAGGAGTTTGGCAACAAACACTGTGACACGAGAATTTTATATATTAGATATACTTAAACGTAAGATTTTTTATTGAATACTGATTATTTATATACGAAAAAGTGTAGAAAAGATTAATCAGGATATATAACGCAATGATCTTTTTGCATTTCAATAAACAAAACAACTAAAAACAATATCAAAAACTATAAATCAAACCAAACTTTACAAAGAAAATTTAAATGCTGGAAATAACGAAATCTAAAAAAAATTAAATTATTAAAATTATTTGTGATAAGATTTTATTTCTTAAGTATGTAAAAGCTTAAGACAAAAAAAAAAAAAAAAAAACTACATCATTAAAATTCGATTAGAATATACAAAAAAAAAATGAATTTAACACAATAATTATCTTTTGCCTTTTAAACATTCTTTGTTTACGAATTCATACTAACGAAAGCGGTTATGTTTCACAAATATAAAGAAATTAACCAAACATCTCTCCCAAATATGAAACAAAATGAAGGTTTGATTAGATACAGAAACAAGAAAAGGAAAAATAATGCAGGATAATGCCAGTAATGCATGTAATTATCCTTAATTCCGTTTCAAGCAAAAGTTAAAGCATTCTGATTAAATCTTCAAACACTAATTACAGACATTCCTTGAGCAAAAAAACTCAAGGAGGCACCATTTTTCTTTTCTCTTTGTAAACCACTCTCTGAGCAGTGATACTTGGAAGCAACTAATAATGAGGTTGCGAAAAGTAAAATTAATTATGCCACGAAAGACAGTTGGTAGACATTTTTTTTTCTTTTCTTCCTACAATGCTTCTGTTTAGAAAATAGGACTCATTTCGCAATATGTCAATATGACAAAGGGAAAAAACACAGCGCTCTCTCCGAAAGAGGGGAAAAGTAATTGGATTATCCAGATTGCCTTCATTATGTGTGTTGTCGCTAAATTGCATTTAATTTGAACGATGACTAATTCCATGGATGGGTTAGTTAATTTGACCTAAATGCACTTTATGTTAATAATAATAAATATAATTTCCTTTTAAAATGGAGACCTAGTTTTTGCCTGAAAGAAGCATGGGACCAGTTATGTGCAATGGGAGCTACTTTAATAATGAGTCGACTCGGTAAAGACTGCAACAAAATATCTTACATATTCAATTGTACTGCTTTTTCAGAGATTGCCATATTTCTCGTACTTGATATGTTAATGCGAAGTAGTTATTTTTTTGTACAGGATTTTAATCTTTTAATCCTCCTAGGAAACCACAATGTTCATCAAGCGATGGAGTGATCCCCTTGTTTTTATAAAATAACCTTGTAGAACATTTCTTATATTACAGATTAAAATTAGTAGCGAAAATGTTGTGGAAAACTGTTTTAATTGAATATTACGTATAAGGAGGCCGTATAAGGGACTCAAACTCGTCTTCTAGAGCCCAAAACAAAGATTTTCTGCTCCTTGGATTGAAGTTTCTTATTCCCATTACACCAATGTGAGTTTTTGGTATAGATTTGATTGAACTCGAACTTCCTAATTCATAAACTCTTTGTAAGATGGACTTATAATCAAAGTGCGAGTGGATCAAAAAATCAGAATGTGATGCCGAACTGAAAACTTCCACATCATTTTCGAGATGGGCATCATAAATCTGTGGGCCAAATGTCCTTCCGTTCGTTTAAAGTGAAGAATACGAACTCCCAGATTATAGGATTCAAAATAAATGGAACATTTCCCCAAAATTTTAAAGGTATATCTCAGAGTTGGGGCATGTTTGCAGTTATGACACTGTTCTTCAAACATATCAATAATAATTTTTTGCAATGTACATATGAAAATCAGCTTTCATAACAAAAGCCATTACAATGTTAGCCGCAGATAAGATATACATTTTATAGATACATAGTCAATTTGTACAACAAAATTATAATAATATTCACCTTAACTATATATCTAAGGAACACAGCATAACAATGAAAAATTCAATATAATAATAATAAGGAATGAATATAATATAAGGAATGAATTAGCAACACAAACATGTTACACAATAACGACCATAGTATTTGATACAAGTAAAATATCATGTGATCCATAGAGATATAATTAAATTGTATAACAAAGTCATTAACATTAACAAAGTCATCATAACATTAACAAAAAAATAGTATATATATGAGATATCTTACATTCAGATATTTTAGAAAAAAAGACAAAGATATCAATTACTCAATATTCCGAATAGTAAAGAAACTGAATATCATTAAGCAACACAAACAATAAATGGATGAACGAATAGAACATCACCATTTTTAAAAAAGAAAACACAAATATTTATATAAAATACAGAAAAACAGGCTGTTAATCAAATATTCACGAAATCAGTAAAACCCAATCACACGAATTGAGAATTATTTCATCCACAATGTTTTCACCTATTTTTTAGTGAAAATTCAAGTCAATATAATCTATTTATAATTGGGATTAGTGAATTACTTTTAAAAGATCCTCAAGGAATGCGCAGGCTGAGGATATAATAAACCATCCTATTCCAGCCGATTAATTGACCGGATTCAAGTTAAAAGCACATCTACCGAAGCATTCCGATAACATGGAGCAAAAAGAACAACCTTCCTCTTAGAGTCGATAATATATACTACTGAAGAAGCACTCATAAATATGAAATTAATAAATTGAGCCTTTTAATATGAATTCAACAGCAAATACCATGGATACTTGAATAAAACTATAAAATTATTCAGGTAATTCCGGCATAAAATTTTTCACATAGTATTGAAGCATTAAAAGAAATATCTTGTTTACGACGCAGAATAAAACTTACATAAAACCGTATGGACGAGAAGCTTTCAATGACTTCCTATTCCGTTTTAAAGTCTTGCGTACTGCTACTTCTGGAAATTTAAGGGCACGGAACATTGCTTTATTAGGGCCAATAAAAGATTGCTACTGATCCTTGCTGACGGACTGCACAACCTCAGATACTTAGTAAGCCCTTCCTTTTCGAGGAATACTTCGCAGAAACAAGCAATTTCTACCTTCCATATAATAAACACATTTGTTTGGGACTGTTAGGAGACGGTTCTTGCTTTTTTTCTTTTGTTGTGGTTTAAACATGTTTCTCACAAGCTGGAGTTTCAAAAGGCATCGCGGCAGAGCGGGTATAGATTTTTGTTTTCAGCTTAGTAGCTGAATATTTCTCATTTTATGTGTGTGGGGGGGCAAAACCGCTAAAATATTTCATAAACATGAATTTTTCATACAAGAATTGAAAAATATTTAGACCACAATTTTTTTCCCCTTATTTTTTAAAGAAAATTCAAATCAGCCTAAGATACTTATAATTGTGATTAGTAACTGGAAGAATTTTGTGTTAGACAATTTAATTAAAATTATAAATATTCACTCAAGGAAATTAGCATATTAATTATTTATATAAATGAAATTTCTGTTATTCTTATTAACAAGTAATATAAAAAAAAATTTTAAGTCAATTCCTCATTTTTTTTCACTCTATTGCTGAAATTCCTTTATAAATAATTTTCATCCATTCTTTAAAATTTATCTGGCGCCATCTATTGGCAGATATGTGCAACTTAAATCTAAAAAAATATATAATTAATTAATTTAATTTAATTACTGAACTAATATTTGCAAAAACTGTATTCACATCCAGTGTCATCCACTACAAGTTAAAAAAAATGTATTGAACTTGAGTGGATGAATAAAAAGTATTTTATGAACGATTAAAATTTGAACAAGATACGTATAGGGAGAGTGTGAACTAACAGTGGGAATTGAAAAAAAATTGATGTTATTCATATTCTTAAGGGCCTGAATGGCCGAGTAACCAGCGGGCTGGCGCTTGGTACCACAGATTTCGTGTTCCAGTCCCGGCGGTGCCAAGGATGTTTGTAGTGGTCGGATGTGTTAGTGCCAAGGATGTTTGTAGTGGAGGCGATTCTTGTTTTTCTTTTGTGGTTTAAACATGTTTTTTAACATACAAGCTGGAGTTTCTATGGCATCGCGGCAGAGCGTTGTATAGATTTTTGCTTTTTGCTTCGTAGCTGGATACTTCTCATTTTGTATGTGGGTAAAACAGCTACACTTTCATAAACATGTTTTTTTCATACACGAATTGAAAATTATTTAATCCACAATGTTTTCTCTTTTTCAATTCCTTCTATTAGCTCACACACTCCCTATATATATCGTGTTGAAATTTTTAATCCTTACTAAAATACTTCTTATTCATCCACTCAAGTTCAAATACACTTTTTTGAACTTGTAGTGGCTGACACTGGATGTTAGTACAATTTTTTCAAATATTAATTCAGTAATTAAATTTAATTAATTAATTATACGAATTGAAAATTATTTAATCCACAATGTTTTCTCGTATTCAATTCCTTCTATTAAATCACACTCTACGAAAACTATCTTTTTCAAATTATGTTTTTTAATTAATTTAATATACGAAACTATCAAACTAAAACTACTAATTTGAAATACGAAACTATCTTTTTAAAATTATTTAACTCTTAGATTGTTTTTACATTTAGTGTGTTATTTTACATTTAAAAAAAAGCAAATTAAATGTTATTAGTTTTGCAAACACTTTATGATTGGTTCAATATATGTTTTATGTCCAATGGCAAGGAAGATACAAATAAAAAAAAATAATAACAAGGCAAAAAACCAATACAAAAAATGAACATCCAAAAAATACAAAGATGACCGAAATCAGTGCCTTAAGAGTTCCCTCGCACGCCAGTAAAGCGCTGTCTCCGTCAAGTACAGCACATCGTTAGAGGTGGTCTCTGTTTGCTGAATTACATAGGGTACAGCCAAACTTCGAAAAGATTTGAATGTGATGGAGATGTTCTGCTAGGCTTAGGTTTGGTTTTGTTGGTTTGGTTTATCGCACTACGGTCATCTTGTACACACTTATGGCTAAATAGATCGGGACATACAGTTTAACGTGGATTTCAAACCACTCACAAACATCCAAGCCACCATCAGGATTCGAACCTGAAACCTGTGATTTCAAAGACCAGAGCGCTGGCCAATGGGCCATCAGGTCGCAGTTCTATTGGATAGCCATGACCATCAGAATACTGAACTGGGTATGCTAGATTCAATATTAGTATAATAAACTCAAGGGTATTTTTTGTGACATAAATAAATTGTCAAAACATCTGGTCTGTAGTTTCCGAATCTAGATAACAAGGAATGAGTAACAGGACATTTCTGTACAATAGCTGGAAAAGGATACAATAGGTATGCAAGTAAAAATACCCATTACTCAATTAAAAGGAGGATATGAGATTCTCAAAAAGCTTTTTTTAAAAAATCGTTCATAGTTGCTGCGGTGTCGACATAATGTAACCGCCATAGTCCCCTGAGGTACTTTGAATAACGCTGAATCTGCTGCAGAACTAATCTTCTAATGACGAATAATATCAGACCAATGTTCTCAGCCAACGAAAATAAAATTTCATTTCCCAAAACTTTCCACTGGGCTGTCTAACTTTAAATTTTTATCATCTTGAGTAAATGTCTAACCTTGTCTCTCCTCGTCTTAAGATTCAGTTCTAGGTAGAAAAACAAACCAAAGTCTCGCCTCGTGGCCAACAACCTTTTAGAAAAGACGCGGGAAGCAATTGGGAAGAAGAAGTATTTACTGCGTACACTTCCTTGGCGATCAATTACCCGCAAAGTGAAACTTTTATTTTTAAAATGTCCCATTAAAGGGACACTCGGGACACTTTCGTGAGCAGTTAAATTGTTTGCGAATTTATGGGAGGATGCGGGCGTGGCCAATCTTCGAGTCATTGTTGCTCAAGAGGTGCATTTACTTTGTTTTATTCCAGGGATTGGGAGGTTGGTATTTTATTGTTTCTGTTAAATCCTTACAGTTACAGTCTGGAACTATTTAAGAGAATACCATAAGACTTAGTTACAGCTAGCTTTGTTTGCCAAAATAAAACTTATTTTTATTACTTCACGCAAAACAGCGATAGCTTAATGAAAAGGTGATAATTTTTAAGCCTTACGTATTTGTACTTTAAAAAATATAGGGCACATATTTTACTTGGTTAGCGAGGTTTTTGAACAGGTTCTTTGAGTCCAATTCAATTAATCCGACAAAATATTTAATAAATAATCTTTGTAAATGTATGTCTTTGTAGCTATGAAAATGTAAATTCTTATATAGCTTTCAAAATGACTTAATTACTGTTTATTCATTTGTTGTTCTATGTGTTCCATAGATGCTTGTCGACCTGATGGCCCAAGTGGCTAGCGCTCCGGTCTTTGGTGTTACATGCTTGAGGTTCTAATCCTAGCGGTGCATCCTAGCGGTGAGTGGTTCTGAATCGCAGGAATTGCATTACTTTGCAGGAAGGTTTCCAATTTTCAGGTTCTACATTTATTGCTAATTGTTTCGCACGTGTTACACTTTTATAAAAGTTCATACTTGTTTGTATTCATATATTGATTTCATGAATATATCTGAGATTTACTGAGTTAAATGCTTGCCAAAAAGTACAACTCGCTCCCTTCAAGAGGCTATTCCACTAGGCTATTCCACTTATGAGGCCCTTTCACCTCCCATTTTTAAGTTTGTAACTTACATGAGAGATAATAAAATACATCATTACTGTGATATATATGAATATGTTAACGAGCACATCTTGTGATGGGTACAAATCTTTATAAAAAATGTGTCAGGGATAACAACTAAAAAAAGTCGAGAACACTTATTTGGACATTTATTCTCAGCACATAGTACTTGTAACAATGACTAATCAAACCTAACACACAACATTTACAAAGAAACAAAATTCAACTGCATTTTTATGCTTGTTCAGTAGTCATAGGTGTAGAAGTTCTCCTTATCTTCGATTCAGTGTTTAGCGTTTACTATTTTTTGAATAATGTAATTCTAATTTTGCTAACAACTTGAATGTAGGCCCTTCTTGATGCTGAAGCCTAGTTAGCGTATAGGAAAATACGGCCATGCTTACATAGTTAGCATAAAGATTGTGCAATGAATTTTGAACCCCTGAAATAATTCTCAACATAAAAATTCAATGGTGCGCACTCGACACTCAAATGGCACGATTTGGAAAAGAAGAAGACCAGCAAAGATAAACAATTCCCTCGGAAAGCATATTTAAATTGAAAAGCTTTCACAAAGCGTCATTGTTTGCCAAAATAAGCTGTTTCAATTCAATAACAATTTGTGCTCCTCAGCAGCGAGTGTTAGTCAGCTCTTCCTGAGAGAACAGCTGCGAATACCATTCATTCTGGAGAGCACAGGATGATAACATTTATCACAAAACTCTACAAAAGAACGGCAACTTTTCCTCCTCTTTTCTTTTACCCCATCCTTTTGAGATAAGTCTTTATCTCACCAGAGGACTTTTTGAAAAATAATAAAAAATTCATATATATGTATATATAAAAGAACTTTTTTCTACGTATTTCCTGTCGATCTGTTTTAAGTGCCTTTAGTTTGGAGGAGGAATGATTATTTTTCGTCGCAGCAATCTATTTGGATGTTTCTCTTGAAGAAGATTGTTTTCTTGGAAACATCGCATAAATCATTAAATCTTATCTCTAGCTCTTCTTTCCGTACGGCAGTATGTTAAGGAGGTTAATGAGTTTTGTAGTTAGCTGCCTCATTTCCAAGTATAATACAGTTCTGCAGTTAGAAAACAAATATATCTGGAAAAGGATTATGATAGTGTAAATACACATATGGTATAATTATTTGTTGGATGTTAAATTTTCATAAAAACAATGCTCAATTTTCTTTATACAATGAACTGTATTGAGTCCACGGTGTACATCTATACTAGTTTTATATTACGGTCAGAACCAAAAAATTTCAAATAATGATTTACGGATATTTTATTTCATGCCATTGTACCAGTTGATTATAAAATATAGACAGACATTTAAATTAAAGATAAACACGTATATTTTTCCTTTAAATTTGTCAAATATGGAGAAATAAGTGTATGCAATATAATACATTTCATATTGTTTATAAAACATGTGTATATTTTACATCTTTTCGGAGACATATTTTAAATGTGTTTGCAGGAGTTGTATTTTAAATGGGTTCCTAATTTGTTTGCACGAGTTCCACTTTTATAAAAGTTCACATTTTGCTGTTAACTTCTTGAAATATATCTGAGATTCACTCAGTTAAATGCTTGACCAAATAGTACAACTGGCTCCAATCAAGAAAATCCGCTTCATTATTACTTGATGGCAAACAGCAATTACTTTCATAGTTAGCATAAAGATTGTGCAATGAATTTTGAGCCCCTGAAATAATTCTCAACATAAAAATTCAGTAGAGTTCACGCGAATACAAATTGCACGGTTTCGAAAAAAAGAAGACCAGCAAATATAAACAATTCCCTTGAAAGCATATTTAAATTGAAAAGCTTTCCACAAAACGCCATTATTTGCTAAAACGCTCTTTCAATTCAATAACAATTTGTGCTTCCCGCAGAAGAATGTACTTCCAAGCAGCGCGTGTTAGTTAGCTCTTGCTGAGAGCACAGCTGCGAATACCATTCATTCTGGGAACATTTATCATAAAACTGTACAAAAGAACGGCAACTCTACCTCCTTTTTTTTGTCCCCCATCCTTTTGAGATAATTCTTTATCTTACCAGAGGACTTTTCGAAAAATAATAATAAAAAAATGCTTACATATATATGCATAAAAGAACTTTTTGTTCGAATCTTCCGTCGATCCGTTTTAAGTGGCTTTAGTTGGAGGAGGAATGGTTATTTTTCGTCGTCGCTGCAATCTATTGGGATGTTTCTCTTGATTGTTTTCGAGGCGCATCGCATAAATCATTCAATCTTATTTTTAGCTCTTTTTTCCATACGGCAGTATGTTGAGGAAGATAATGAGTTTTGTAGTTAGCTGCCTCATTTCCAAGTATAATACGACTCTGAAGTTAGGAAGCAAACATATTTGGAAATGGTTTGTGATAGTGGAAGAACACATCTGGTATAATCATTTGCGTAGGATGTTGAATTTTCATAAAAAAAATGCTAAATTTTCTTTATTATGGTATTGGATTTATTATTATTATATTATTTATGATTGTATGGATTATTTTAGTATTAGATTTTTATTAATTTCAGAGACTATTAAGTCAAGTAATGATTTATATAAATTTTATTCCATGCTGTTGTTCCAGTAGGTTAAAAAGCACAAACAGACATTAAAGTTAAAAATAAAGACGCCTATTGTTCATTTAAATTTGTTAAAAATGGATAAATAAGTATATTTGTTGATTTTACGTGTTGTTGTTACTTATCCCACTTACTAGTCCTCCAGATTAAGCCCACGAACATGAATGGACTTATGGTTGCAAAAACGACTCTTTTTACATGGCTCAAATAATTATTCTAAATATATCAGCAGCCCAGTTTAATCTATTGATCCTAATAAATGTTACAATATCGGGGTCTTTACAGCATTTATATATTTCTGCGTTGTAACGTTTCTCCAACAATAACTTTCCCTAACACTTCCAAGAATAATCCGTAAAATCTTCCACTCAAATATAACAAATGGGCCTCATTAGATCTTGCCAAAGTCCAAGTTTCTGAGCCATAGACCAAAAAAAGGTTTTATATCACAAGAACTTAGTTTTACTACTGTTATACTGGAACAATAGCAATTTCCGAAAATCATTGTTTAAAATTTTTTGGTGTGACCTTATTATAAAATTGGTACTGAAGTACTCCGGGGAGTCAGTACAATTTAATATATAAACAAAAATAAATTTCGTTTTTATAAAAATTCAGCACCCTATGCAAATGATTATATAAAATGTACTTCTACTATCATAATCCTTTTCCAGATATGTTTGCTTTCTAACTACAGAGCTGTATTTTACTTGGAAATGAGGCAGCTAACTACAAATCTCATTAACTTCCTTGACATACTGCTGTATGGAAAGAAGAGCTAAAGATAAGATTTAATGATTTATGCGATGTTTCCTCGAAAACAATCTTCTTCAAGAGAAACATCCCAATAGATTGCCGCGACGTCGAAAAATAACCATTCCTCCTCCAACTAAAGCCACTTAAAACGGATCGACGGAAAATTCGAACAAAAAGTTTTTTTATGCATATATATGTATGCATTTTTTTATTATTATTTTTCAAAAAGTCCTCTGGTAAGATAAAGACTTATCTCAAAAGGATGGGGAACAAAAAAAGGAGGTAGAGTTGCCGTTCTTTTGTACAGTTTTGTGATAAATGTTCCTGATGCTCCAGAATGAATGGTATTCCCAGCTGTGCTCTCAGCAAAGCTAACTAACTCGCGCTGCTTGGAAGTGCATTGTTCTGCGGGAAGCACAAATTGTTATTGGATTGAAAGAGCTCGTTTTGGCAAATAATGGCGCTTTGTGAAAGCTTTTCCATTTAAATATGCTTTAGAAGTGAATTGTTTATCTTAGCTGGTCTTCTTCTTTTCCAAACTGTGCAATCTGAGTGTCGAGTAAGCACTACTGAATTGATATGCTGAGAATTATTTCAGAGGTTTAAAATTAATTTAACAATCTTTATCTATCTGGGTCCTGAATAACAGAGGGACAGCGCTCTGGAGTTGGTTGCCCGAAGTTTCGGGTTCAAGTCTCGGCAAGGCCATTTTTGTTTGAAAGAGTTCGAAAGCCACTTTAAGCCCCTGAGGGCCGAGGGGCTGGCGCTCTCGGACTCGGTTCCACAAGCATCGGGTTCGAATTCCGGCTGTGACATGGATGATTGCAGTGGTTCGGGATCCACTTTAAGAACTAGGTGCCGGTCTCATATGACTGTAGAGAGCCGCAGAGTACAAACAGACTTCTTCTCACCTACATTCATTCCCTAATTGTAAAGAGGCAACACACCTCTATGCACAGTGATGTGGTGTGGTGTAGTAGTAGTAGTAGTAGCAGCCACTTTAAGCCGTAGGCGCCTGTCTTATATGACTGTAAAGGCTCGTGCTCACCAAGGCAACAAGATGCAAGCGAAAAAACTTGACCAATCACTAGCCTCACCGCGGTCGCCTGAAACCGGTTTGCAGTTCGTCGCTTGAAGTTGCCCAACTTTCAACTCGAAGCGGTTTTTCACTAGGCGTAATGCTATTTCTGACGTTTCGCTGTGAAAGGGTCGAAAAAATTTTGTCGCTTGCCTCTTCAATCTTTGATGGAAAACAGCCTCTTGAATATTACTTGATGAAAAACAGCAATTACTTATATAGTTAGCATACAGATTGTGCAATGAATTTTGAACATTCGAAATAATTCTCAAAAATAAAAATTCAATAGAACTCAAACTGCACGGTTTGGACAAAAAGAGGACCAGCAAAGACAAGCAATTCCCTTGGAAAGCATATTTAAATTGAAAAGCTTTCACAGGAAAGCGCCTTTATTTGCTAAAACGAGTTCTTTCAATCCAATAACAATTTGTGCTTCCCACAGAACACTGCACTTCCAAGCAGCGCGTGTTAGTTAGCTCTTGCTGAGAGCACAGCTTCGAATATCCGTATTTGACAAATTTAAAGAAAATATGAGTATTTATTTTTATTTTAAATACCTGTCTATGTTTTATAATTAACTGGAACAATAGCATGGCATAAAATGTCCTTAAAATCATTGTTTGAAATTTTTGGTTATGACCTTAATATAAATCTAGTACTGAAGTCCTCCGTGGACTCAATACCGTTTAACATATAAAGAAAATTGATCATTGTTTTTATAAAATTTCAACATCCTACGCAAATGATTATACCAACTGTGTGCTTTCACTATCATAATCATTTTCCAGATATGTTTACATTCTTACCGCAGAGCCCGTATTATACTTGGAAATGAGGCAGCTAACTACAAAACTCATTAACTTCAGCAACATACTCACTGTTGTATGGAAAACCAGCTAAAGATAAGATTTAATGATTTATGCGATGTTCCTAGAAAACAATCTTCTTCAAAGAGAAACATCCAAATAGATTGCTGTGACGAAAAATAACCAATCCTCCTCCAACTAAAGCCACTTAAAACAGATCGACAGGAAATACGAACAAAAAGTTCTTTTATATATACATATATATGAATTTTTTATTATTTTTCAAAACATCCTCTGGGTAAGATAAAGACTTATCTCAAAAGGATGGGAGGGGAATAAAGGTGGAAAAGTTGCCGTTCTTTTGTAGAGTTTTGTGATAAATGTTCCCAGAACGAATGGTATTCGCAGCTGTGCTCTCAGCAGAGCTAAATAACTCGCACTGCTTGGAAATGCATTGTTCTGCGGGAAGCACAAATTGTTATTGAATTGAAAAAGCTCTTTTTTTGGCAAATAATGGCGCTTTGTGGAAAGCTTTTCAATTTAAATATGCCTTCAAGGGAATTGTTTATCTTTGCTGGTCTTCTTCTTTTCCGAACCGTGCCATCTGAGGTTCGAGTGCGCACTATTTTTATTTTGATAATTATTTGAAGGTGTTCAGAATTCATTGCACAATCTTTATCTAACTATATAAGTAATTTCTGTTTGCCATCAAGTAATAAAGATGTGGATTTTCTTGATTGGTGCGACATACCTGGGCATTAACCACTTGCAAATTTTCGCAGGCGTTTGACTCAGTAAGTCTCAGATATATTCATGAAATCAAACAAAACATGAACTTTTATAAAAGTGTAACACGTGCAAACAAATTAGCAATACATGTAAAATCTGAAAATGCAATTCCTTCAAATTAAATGGTTTTCTAAACATATGTAAAGTAAATTAATTTTATGTTTTTTTCCCTGCTGTGTTCCGCTGTAAGACCTGATAATTAATAATTTAAAATAATTTAAATCAATGAAGTTATATTTATATATAAAAAGTATAAAATTGTTTTCCAAAACTTTTTTATAACATTTGGTAGACATTTTTTTCCCTTTTCTTCCTACAATGTTTCCGTTTAGGAAATAGGGTTCATTTCGTAATATATCAATATGACAAAGGGAAAAAACACAGCGCAGTCCTCTCGAAAAGAGGGGAAAAGTAATTGAATTATCCAGATTGCCTTCATTATGTGTGTTGTCGCTAAATTACATTTAATTTCAACGATGACTAATCCTATGCATAGGTTAGTTAATTTGGCCTAATTGCGCTTTATGTTAATAATAATAAATATAATTTCATTTTAAAATGTAAACCTAGCTGTTGTCTGAAGGAAACACGGGATCGTTTATGTGCAATGGATATTGCTTTAATAACGAGACGACTGGGTACATATTGCATAAAAACACGCGGTTAATCAAAATATCCAGTAAATCAAAAAAAACCCCAAAAAGTACTTTTTAAAGGTCCCCAACGAATACTTACGTGCAGGATAAAATAAACCATCCTTTTTCCACTCAATAGTTGACCGAATCCAAGTCAAAAACACAGCAACCGACGCATTCCGATAGCATGGAACAAAAAAGGACAACCTTCCTCTTAGAGGCGATAAGATATAGTACTGAAGAAGAACTCATATAATATGAGTTTAATAAAATAAGCCTTTTAATGTGTATTCAACCATGGTCATTTGAATAAAACCATAAAAGCATGTAGGTAATTCCGGTATAAAAATTGCACATAGTATTGAAGCTTTAAAAGGAATATCTTGTTTACGACACAGAATAAAACTTTCATAAAACCGCATGGATGAGAAGCTTTCATTGATTTCCTATTCCGTTTTAAAGTCTTGCGTACCGCTACTTCTGAAAATTTAAGGGCACGGAACCCTTTTTTATTAGGGCCAATAAAAGATTGCTGCTGATCCTTGCTGACGGACTGCACAACCTCAGATACTTAGTAAGCCCTTCCTTTTCCAGGAATATTTCGCAAAAACAAGCAATTTCTACCTTCCATATAAGAAAGACGTTTGTTTCGGATTGTTAGGAGGCGGTTCTTGCTTTTTCTTTTGTTCTGGTTTAAACATGTTTTTTAACACTCAAGCTGGAGTTTCAAAAGGCATGGCGGCAGAGTGGGTATAGAGTCTTGTTTTATGCTTAGTAGATGGATATTTCTCATTTTGTGTGTGGGGGAAAAAACAGATACAATATTTCATAAACAAGCTATTTTTCATACACAAATTGGGAATTATTTAATCCACAATGTTTTCACTTATTTTTTCATGAAAATTCAAATCAGTGTAAGCTACTTATAATTGTGATTAGTGACTGAACGGTTTTTGTGGTAGACGGTTTTTAAACTTAATTTAAATTATAAATATTCACTCATAGAAATTAGCATATTATTCATTTACATCCATGAAATTGCAGTTATTCTTATTAAAAGAGTTGCTGTTATTCATATTTTTAAGGGCCTGAATGACCGAGTGATCAGCGGGCTGGAGATCGGTACCACAGATTTCGGATTCCAGTCACGGAGGTGCCAAGGATGTTTGTAGTGGTTCGGATGTGTTAGTACCAAGGTTGTTTGCAGTGTTTGTAATGGAGGTGGTTCTGGTTTTGCTTTTGTGGTTTAAACATGTTTTTTAACACACAATCTGGAGTTTCAAAAGGCATCGCGGCAGAGCGCGTATGGATTTTTGTTTTCTGCTTAGTAGCTAGTAGATATTTCTCCTTTTGTATGTGGGGAGAAAACCGCTGCAATATTTCATAAACATGAATTTTTCATACACGAATTGAGAATTATTTCATCCACAATGTTTTCACCTATTTTTTAGTGAAAATTCAAATCAATATAATATACTTATAATTAGGATTAGTGACATAATGGATTTTGTGTTACATGAATTTTGCATATTAATCATTTATATCCGTATTCCTGATGACCACTTGGCTAGTGCTCTGGCATTTGGTGCTTCAGGTTCGAATCCTGACGGTGGCATGGATGTTTGTCAATGTTTCGAAATCCACATTAAACTGTAGGTTCCGGTCTAATTAGAACAAAGAGTGTATAAGATGACCGTAGAGTGGCAAACCAAACCAGTCATTTATATCCGTGGATTGCGGTTATTCTTATTAAAAATTTTCTTATTATTAGAAATAAAATTGAAAATTAAGTGAAAAAAATTGAATTTTAAATGCTCTTTATTAAAAACAATGCTAATATGTATTGCTTGAATAAAAAAAAATGTTCAATCATAATAAATTTGGGATACAATGTACAGAAACAAAATTTTAAAAAATTACAATTCCTTTACTCTTTCTTTAATATAAATCAAATGCAAATTTTAATGAAATACGAAACTAACTTTTTTAAATTATGTTTATAACCTATGCCAATGCATTTTTTACATATGAGTTTGTAAAAAATAGCGCTATTCAAACAAATAAAATATTTTTTTTAAATAATTTAAGTCTTATATATTTTTCTTACATTTTGTGTGTTATTTTATATTAAAAAAGAGGCAAATTAAGTGTTATTAGTCTTGCAAACACTTTATGATAGATTCAATATATCTTTTATCTCCAATGGCAAGGCAAATACAAGTAAAAAAATAATAGCCGGGCAAAGAACAGATACAAAAGAAGGAACATCCGAAAAATTCAAAGATGACCGAAGCCATTGCTTTAAGAGTTTCTTCGCACGCCAGTAAAGCGCTGTCTCCGAGTCGCCGTCCAGTACCGCACATCGTTGGAGGTGGTCTCTGTTAATTTGATATGCTGAATTAGAGAGGGCAGCCAGGATTCGAAAAAATTTTAATGCGAAAGAGATGTTCTGCTAGGCAGTCGTGGCCAGTCAGAAGACTGAACTGGGCCTGCTAGATTCAATATTAGTACAATAAATTCAACGGTATTTTTTGTGAAATAAACAGTCAGAACGGTCTGGTATCCGAACCAATTGGAATTCAGTATAGTTCAGTTTAGTTTAGTTTATCGCTCTACGGTCATTTTGTGCACACTTTGGGATAATTAGACCGAGACCTACAATTTAACGTGTATTCAGAACCACTAATTAACATCCATGGCACCGCCAGGATTGGAGCCTGAAGCCTGTAGTACCCAATTGGCCAATGAGGTACAGAAAATATTTGTATATTTGCCTGAAAAGTATGTAAATAAAAATACCCATCATTAAATTAAAAGAAGGATGTTAATTCCTGAAAAGCCACCATTGGGGTAAATCATTCATAGTGGTTGTGGTATATTGTGAACGTAATATAACAGCCATCTTCACAAGAGATACCTTGAATAACGCTGAATCTGCTGCAGAACTAATCTTCTAATGACGAATAATATCAGACCAAAGTGCTCAGCTAACGAATATAACATTTCATTTCCCAAAACTTTCCACTGGGCTGTCTAATTTTAAATTTTAATCATCTTGAAGTAAATGTCTAACCTTGTCTCTCCTCGTCTTAAGATTCAGTTCTAGGTAGAAAAACAAACCAAAGTCTCGCCTCGTCGCCAACAACCTTTTAGAAAAGACGCGGGAAGCAATTGGGAAGAAGAAGTATTTACTGCGTATACTTCCTTGGCGATCAATTACCAGCAAAGTGAAACTTTTATTTTTAAAATGTCCCATTGTCCCATTAAAGGGAGACTCGGGACACTTTCGTCAGGCAGTTAAATTGTTTGCGAATTTATGAGGGGATGCGGGCGTGGCCAATCTTCGAGTCATTGTTGCTCAAGAGGTGCATTTACTTTGTTTTATTCCAGGGATTGGGAGGTTGGTATTTTCTTGTTTCTGTAAAATCTTTACAGTTACAGTCTGGAACTATTTAAGAGAATACCATGAGACTTAGTTACAGCTAGCTTTGTTTGCCAAAATAAAACGTATTTTTATTACTTCACGCAAAACAGCGATAGCTTAATGAAAAGGTGATAATTTTTAAGCCTTACGTATTTGTACTTTAAAAAATATAGGGCACATATTTTACTTGGTTAGCGCGTTTTTGAACAGGTGATTTGAGTCCATTTCAAGTAATCCGAAAAAATATTTAATAAATAATCTTTGTAAGTGTATGTCTTTGTAGCTACGAAAATGTAAACTCTTATATAGCTTTCAAAATGACTTAATGACTATTTATTCATTTGTTGTTCTATGTGTTCCATAGCTGCTTGTCAGCCTGATGGCCCAAGTGGATAGTGCTCTGGTCTTTGGTGTTACATGCTTGAGGTTCTAATACTAGTGGTGAGTGGTTCTGAATCGCAGGAATTGCATTAATTTGCAGGAAGGTTTCCAATTTTCAGGTTCTACATTTATTGCTAATTGTTTCGCACGTCTCACACTTTTATAAAAGTTCATATTTTGTTTGTATTCATATCTTGATTTCATGAATATATCTGAGATTTACTGAGTTAAATGATTGCCAAAATGTACAACTCGCCCCCTTCAAGAATATCCACATCTTTATTACTTGATGGCAAACAGCAATTACTTACATAGTTAGCACAAAGATTTCACAATGAATTTTGAACCCCTGAAATAATTCTCACCATAAAAATTCAATAGTGCGCACTCAAACACAAATTGCACGGTTTGGAAAAAAAGAAGACCAGCAAAGATAAACAATTCCATTGAAAGCATATTTAAATTGAAAAGCTTTTCACAAAGCCCCATTATTTGCCAAAAACGAGTCTTTCAATTCAATAACAATTTGTGCTTCCCGCAGAACAATGCACTTCCAAGAAGCTCGTGTTAGTTAGCTCTGCTGAGAGCACAGCTGCGAATACCATTCATTCTGGAGCACAGGAACATTTATCACAAAACTCTACGAAAGAACGACAACTTTTCCTCTACTTTTTTTCACTCCCATCCATTTGACAAAAGTCTTTATCTCACCAGAGGACTTTTTGAAAAATAATAATAAAAAAGGCATACATATATATACATAAAATAACTTTTTGTTCGTACTTTTCCGTCGATTTGTTTTAAGTGGCTTTAGTTTGGAGGAGGAATGGTTAATTTTCGTCGTCGCGGCAATCTATTTGGATGTTCCTTTTGAAGAAGACTGTTTTCGAGGAACATCGAATAAATCATTAAATCTTATCTTTAGCTCTTCTTTCCGTACGACAGTATGTTAAAGGAAGTTAATGAGTTTCGCAGTTAGATGCCTCATTCCCAAGTATAATAAGGCTCTGCAGTAAGGAAGCAAAAATGTCTGGATAAAGGATTATGACAGTGGAAGTTACACGTATGGTATAATCATTTGCATAGGATGTTGAATTTTCATAAAAACAATGCTCAATTTTCTTTATATATTAAAGTGTATTGATTCCACGGAGTACTTCAGTATTAAATTTATATTAAGATCAGGAATAAAAAAAAATCAAATTATGATTTACAGAAATTTTATTCCATGCTTTTTTTCCAGTTGATTATAAAGCATAGACAGACATTAAAATTAAAAATAAACGAGCATATTATTCGGTTAAGCTTCACAAATATGGATAAATAAGTGTATACAATGTA
Organism: Caerostris darwini; assembly: GCA_021605075.1. Lineage (NCBI taxonomy): Eukaryota > Metazoa > Arthropoda > Arachnida > Araneae > Araneidae > Caerostris > Caerostris darwini. The sequence goes on from BPLQ01008329.1 coordinate 49,159, forward strand.
ATTTCTTTTATACTGTTTAAAAAACATGTGTATATTTTACATGATTTGTGAAATATATTTTAAATGTGTTGCTAATTTGTTTGCCTGTGCTACATTGTTATAAAAGTTCACATTTTGATGTTGACTTCATGAATATATCTGAGATTCACCGAGTTAAAAGCTTGCCCAAAAAAGTACAACTCGCTTCATTTATGAAAATCCACATCTTTATTACTTGTTAGCAAGCAAACAGCCATTCAGTATATAGTTAGCATAAAGATTGTGCAATGAATTTTGAACCCCTGAAATAATTCTCAACATAAAAATTCAGTAGAGCTCACTCGAACTCAAATTGCAATGTTTGGAAATAAAGAAGACCATCAAAGATAAACAATTCCTTTGAAAGCATATTTAAATTGAAAGGCTTTCCACAAAGCACCATTATTTGCCAAAACGCTCTTTCAGTTCAATAACAATTTGTGCTTCCCGCAGAACTATGCACTTCCAAGCAGAGCGTGTTAGTGAGCTCTTGCTCAGAGCACAGCTGGGAATACCATTCATTCTGGGAACATTTATCCCAAAACTGCACAAAAGAACGGCAAATCTACCTCCTTTTTTTTGTCCCCCATCCTGTTGAGATAAGTCTTTATCTTCCCAGAGGACTTTTTGAAAAATAATAATAAAAAAATGCATACATATATATATATGCATAAAAGAACTTTTTGTTCGAATTTTTCCATCGATCCGTTTTAAGTGGCGTTAGTTGGAGGAGGAATGGTTATTTTTCGTCGTCGCAGCAATCTGTTGGGATGTTTCTCTTGAAGAAGATTGTTTTCGAGGCACATCGCATAAATCATTAAATCTTATCTTTAGGTCTTCTTTCCATATGGAGTATGTTGAGGAAGTTAATGAGTTTTGTAGTTAGCTGCCTCATTTCCAAGTATAATACGGCTCTGAAGTTAGGAAGCAAGCATATTTGGAAATGGTTTGTGATAGTGGAAGAACACATCTGGTATAATTATTTGCGTAGGATGTTGAATTTTAATAAAAACAATGCTCAATTTTCTTTATATATACAACTGTATTTAGTCCACGGAGTACTTCAGTATTAAATTTATATTAAGATCAGAACCAAAAAATTTTAAAAAATAATTTACGGACATTTTATTCCATACTATTGTTCCAGTTGATTACAAAACATTGACACATATTTAAAGTAAAAATACTCACGCACATTTTTCCTTAAATTTGTCAAACGTGGATAAATAAGTGCAGAAAATATAATTTATTTTATATTGCTTACAAAACATGTGCATATTTTACACGTTTTAGTAAAAATATTTTAAATGTGTTGCTAATTAGTTTGCACGTGTTTCACTTTTATAAAAGTTCACATTTTGCTGTTGACTTCTTGAAATATATCTGAGATTCACTGAATTAAATGCTTGGCCAAAAGGTACAACTCCCTCCAATCTAGAAAATCCACATATTTATTACTTGATGGCAAACAGCAATTACTTACGTAGTTAGCATAAAAATTGTGCAATGAATTTTGAACCGCTGAAATAATTCTCAACATAAAAATTCAGTAGAGCTCACTCGAACTCAAATTGCACGGTTTGGAAAAAAAGAAGACCAGCAAAGATAAACAATCCCTTGAAAGCAAATTTAAATTGAAAAGCTTCCCACAAAGCGCCATTATTTGCCAAAACGAGCTCTTTCAATTCAATAACAATTTGTGCTTCCCGCAGAACAATGCACTTCCAAGCAGCGCGTGTTAGTTAGCTCTTGCTGAGAAGCACAGCTGCGAATACCACTCATTCTGGAAACATTTATCACAAAACTGTACAAAAGAACGGCAACTCTACCTCCTTTTTTTGTTCCCCATCCTTTTGAGATAAGTCTTTATCTTACCAGAGGACTTTTTGAAAAATAATAATAAAAAAATGCATACATATATATGCATAAAAAAACTTTTTGTTCGAATTTTCCGTCGATCCGTTTTAAGTGGCTTTAGTTGGAGAAGGAATGGTTATTTTTCGACGTCGCGGCTATCTATTGGGATGTTTCTCTTGAAGAAGATTGTTTTCGAGGCACATCGCATAAATCATTAAATCTTATCTTTAGCTCTTCTTTCCATACAGCAGTATGTCGAGTAAGTTAATGAGTTTTGTAGTTAGCTGCCTCATTTCCAAGTATAATACGACTCTGAAGTTAGGAAGCAAACATATTTGGAAATGGTTTGTGATAGTGGAAGAACACATCTGGTATAATTATTTGCGTAGGATGTTGAATTTTCATGAAAAAAATGCCACATTTTCTTTATATATTAAATTGTATGGATTACTTCTGTATTAGATTTATATTAAGTTCAGAGACCAAAAAGTCAAGTAATGATTTATAGAAATTTTATTCCATGCTATTGTTCCAGTAGGTTTAAAAGCATAGAAAGACATTAAAATTAAATATTAACATGCCTATTGTTCATTTAAATTTGTTAAAAATGGATAAATAAGTCTATTTATTGATTTTACGTGTTGTTGTTACTTATCTCACTTACTAGTCATCCAGATTAAGCCCACGAACATGAATGGACTTATGGTTGCAAAAACGACTCTTTTTACATGGTTCAAATAATTATTCTAAATATATAAGCAGCCCAGTTTCATCTATTGATCCTAATAAATGTTACAATATCGGGGTCTTTACAGCATTTATATATTTCTGCGTTGTAACGTTTCTCCAACAATAACTTTTCCTAACACTTCCAAGAATAGTCGTAAAATCTTCCACTCAAATATAACAAATGGGCCTCAATATATCTTGCCAAAGTCCACATTTCAGAGCCATAGACCAAATAAAGGGTTTATATAACAGGAACTTAATTTTACTACTGTTATACTGGAAGAATAGCAATTTCCGAAAATCATTGTTTAAAATTTATTGCTGTGACCTTAATATAAAATTGTTTCTGAAGTACTCCGGGGAGTCAGTACAATTTAATATATAAACAAAAATAAACTTCGTTTTTATGAAAATTCAGCACCCTATGCAAATGATTATACAAAATGTACTTCTACTATCATAATCCTTTTCCAGATATGTTTGCTTTCTAACTGCTGAGCTGTATTATACTTGGAAATGAGGCAGCTAACTACAAAAATCATTAATTTCCACGACATACTGCTGTATGGAAAGAAGAGCTAAAGTTAATATTTAATGATTTATACGATGTTTCCTCGAAAACAATCTTCTTCAAGAGAAACGTCCCAATAGATTTCTGCGACGACGAAAAATAACCATTCCTCCTCCAACTAAAGCCACTTAAAACAGATCGACGGAAAATACGAACAAAAAGTTACTTTATGTTTACATATATATGCATTTTTTTTATTATTATTTTTCAAAAAGGTTCTCTGTTAAGATAAAGAGTTATCTCAAAAGTATTTGAGAGTAAAAAAAGAGGAGGAAAAGTTGCCGTTCTTTTGTATAGTTTTGTGATAAATGTTCCTGATGCTCCAGAATGAATGGTATTCGCAGCTGTGCTCTCAGCAAAGCTAACTAACTCGCGCTGCTTGGAAGTGCATTGTTCTGCGGGAAGCACAAATTGTTATTGGATCGAAAGAGCTCGTTTTGGCAAATAATGGCGCTTTGTGAAAGCTTTTTAATTTAAATATGCTTTCGAAGTGAATTGTTTATCTTTTCTGGTCTTCTTCTTTTCCAAACTGTGCAATCTGAGTGTCGAGTAAGCACTATTGTATTCTTATGCTGAGAATTATTTCAGATTTTTAAAATTAATTTAACAATCTTTATCTATCTGGGTCCTGAATGGCCGAGGGGCTAGTGCTCTAGCGCTGGTTGCCCGAGGTTTCGGGTTCAAGTCTCGGCAAGGCCATTGTTGTTTGAAAGATTTCGAAAGCAACTTTACGCCCCTGAGGGCCGGGCTGCTAGCGCTCTCGGACTCGGTCCCACAAGCATCGGGTTCAAATTCCGGCTGTGACATGGATGATTGCAGTGGTTCGGGATCCACTTTAAGAACTAGATGTCGGTCTCATATGACTGTAGAGAGCCGCAGAGTACAATCAGACTTCTTCTCACCTACATTCATTCCCTAACTGTAAAGGGGCAACTCAGCTCTATGCACAGTGATGTGGTGTGGTGTAGTAGTAGTAGTAATAGCCACTTTAAGCCGTAGGCGCCTGTCTTATATGACAGTAAGAGCGTTAAGGCTCGTTCCCACCGAGGCGAGAGACGTGAAGATGCAAGAGGCAAGCGACCAAATTTTTTCGACCCCTGCACAGCGAAACGTCAGAAATAGCATTACGCCTAGTGAAAAACCGCTTCGAGTTGAAAGTTGGGCAACTCCAAGCGAAGGACTGCAAACCGGTCTCAGGCGACCGCGGTGAGGTCAAATTTTGGTCGCTTGCATCTTGTCGCCTTGGTGAGCACGAGCCTTTAAGGAGGTAAGTCAGACTTCTGCTTAGGGGTGCTCCATCACAACAGAAGCTGCCCCCCTCTTCCCAACAACCATATGTCCATACAGGTTCGTGAGCTTGTTCTAGATGACTGCCTAGTGGGATAAGTAAAAACAACACGTAAAGTCAATAAATGCACTTATTTATCAATTTTTAACACATTTAAACGAAAAATATGCGTACTTTTAATTTAACTGTCTGTATAAATTTCATATGCTACTGGAGCAATAGCATGAAATAAAACTTTCGTAAATCATTATTTGAAATTTTTTGTTCAGACCTTTATATAAATTTAATACTGAAGTACTCCGTGGTCTCAATATAGTATAATATATAATGAAATTTTAGCATTGTTTTTATGAAAATTCAACATCCTATGCAAATGATTATACCATATGTGTACTTCCACTATCATAATCTTTCTGCAGATATGTTTGTTTCGTAACTGCAGAGCCGTATTATACTTGGAAATGAGGCAGCTAACTACAAAACTCATTAACTTCCTCAGCATACTGCCGCATGGAAATAAGAGCTAAAGACAAGATTTAATGATTTTTGCGATGTTCCTCGAAAACAATCTTCTTCAAGAGAAACATCCAAATAGATTGCTGTGACGAAAAATAACCATTCCTCCTCCAACTAAAGCCACTTAAAACAGATCGACGGAAAATACGAACAAAAAGTTCTTTTATGTATATATATATGTATGCATGCCTTTTTTATTATTATTTTTCAAAAAGTCCTCTGGTAAGATAAAGACTTATCTCAAAAAGATGGGGCGGGAAAAAAGAGGACGAAAAGTTGCCATTCTTTTGTAGAGTTTTGTGATAAATGCTCCAGAATGAATGATATTCGCAGCTGTGCTCTCAGCAAGAGCTAACTAACACGCGCTGCTTGGAAGTGCAGTGTTCTGTGGGAAGCACAAATTGTTATTGGATTGACAGAGCTCGTTTTTGCAAATAAAGTCGCGTTGTTGTGAAAGCTTTTCAATTTAAATATGCTTTTCAAGGGAATTGTTTGTCTTTGCTGGTTTTCTTCCTTTCCAAACCGTTCACTTTGAGTTCTATTGAATTTTTATGTTGAGAATTATTTCATAGGTTCAAAATTCATTGCACAATCTGTATGCTAACTATATAAGTAATTGCTGTTTTCCATCAAGTAATAAAGATGTGGATTTTTTTGATTGGAGCGACCTGTACTTTTTGGAAAGCATTAACCTCAGTGGATCTCAGATATATTCATCTCAAAATAGAAACTTTTATAACAATGTAGCACGTGCAAACAAATTAGCAACATATTTAAAATGCAACTCATGCAAACACATGTAAAATATGTTTTACAAAACATGTAAAATATACCCGTTTTGTAAATAATATAATATAAATTATATTGTATACACTTATTTATCCATATTTGACAAATTTAAAGGAAAAATATGCGTGTTATTTTTATTTTAAATACCTCTCTATGTTTTATAATTAACTGGAACAATAGCATGGCATAAAATGTCCGTAAAATCATTATTTGAAATTTTTGGTTATGACCTTAATATAAATCTAGTACTGAAGTACTCCGTGGACTCAATAAAGTTTAACATATAAAGAAAATTGATCATTGTTTTTATGAAATTTCAACATCCTACGCAAATGATTATACCAACTGTGTACTTTCACTATCATAATCATTTTCCAGATATGTTTACATTCTTACCACAGAGCCCGTGTTATACTTGGAAATGAGGCAGCTAACTACAAAACTCATTAACTTCAGCAACATACTGACTGTTGTATGGAAATTAAGATAAGAATAAGATAAGATTTAATGATTTATGCGATGTTCCTAGAAAACAATCTTCTTCAAAGAGAAACATCCAAATAGATTGCTGTGACGAAAAATAACCAATCCTCCTCCAACTAAAGCCACTTAAAACAGATCGACAGAAAATACGAACAAAAAGTTCTATTATATATACATATATATGAATTTTTTATTATTTTTCAAAACGTCCTCTGGTAAGATAAAGACTTATCTCAAAAGGATGGGAGGGGAAAAAAAGGAGGAAAAGTTGCCTTTCTTTTGTAGAGTTTTGTGATAAATGTTCCCAGAATGAATGGTATTCGCAGCTGTGCTCTCAGCAGAGCTAACTAACGCGCACTGCTTGGAAATGCATTGTTCTGGGGGAAGCACAAATTGTTATTAAATTGAAAGAGCTCGTTTTTGGCAAATAATTTCGCTTTGTGGAAAGCTTTTCAATTTAAATATGCCTTCAAGGGAATTGTTTATTTTTGCTGGTCTTCTTCTTTTCCGAACCGTGCAATCTGAGGTTCGAGTGCGCACTATTTTTATGTTGATAATTATTTGAAGCGTTCAGAATTCATTGCACAATCTTTATCTAACTGTATAAATAATTGCTGTTTGCCATTAAGTAATAAAGATGTGGATTTTCTTGATTGGTGCGACATGTCTGGGCATTAACCACTTGCAAATTTTCACAGGTATTTGACTCAGTAAGTCTCAGATATATTCATGAAATCAAACAAAATATGATTTTTTATAAAAGTGTAACACTTACAAACAAATTAGCAATACATGTTAAATCTGAAAATGCAATTCCTTCAAATTAAATGGTTTTCTAAACATATGTAAAATAAATTAATTTTATGTTTTTTCCCTGCTGTATTCTGCTGTAAGTCCTGATAATTAATAATTTACGAAAAAATTACCTTTAAATAGAACTTTTAAAAAGCAAAAACAAAAATATCTTAAAATTTATTCGTTTTTAACTTAACAAATTTGTTTTATAGTAAAAAAAAATTATTTTTAATTATTAATTAATTATTTGTAAATTAAAGTTATAAGCAATTCATTAAAATTAACATAAATAATATTATTTTACAAAATTTAAAAGTATCTATGAGTTTGAGTTTGTCATTCTATGGCCTTTTTTTGTTCACTTTAGGCTAATTAGACGGGACCCACAGTTTAATATGGATCCCGAACCACTAACAAACATGCGAACATGATGGCTCTGGTACGCAAGTACGAAGCCACTTGGCCATCGGTCCGCCAAACAACCACCGGACACATAGAGCAACAAAATGAATAAGAAGTAATAAATCATTTTGAAACGAACATTAGAATTTACATTTGCAAGGATATTTACACTATATATATGACCACTAGATTTAAACAGCATCGCTATTTATTAAATATTTTTTCGGTTTAATTGATTCGGTATGAGATAATAATTCAGTAGAACGTTAGATTTGTAGCTGATTCAGCATTATTCAAGGTACATCATTGGAAGATTGTGGCTACATTACGTCTACAATGTACCACAGAAACTATGAACGTTTTTCCCAAAAGGTGGCTTTTCAGGATTTGTTACCCTCCTTTTAATTTTTTTTTTGTTCTAATGCAGACACGACAGTTGTCTTTGAGGCTTCAAGGCAAGCGCTGCACCGACGTTACTCTCTTAGTACTACCCAGGAAGTGCGTGCAGCTTGAAGATAAGCCACGGACGCGCAGTAACAATACCCCCTCAACTCTTTGCGATCCTGTTCGGGAGGCACCTACGGCTTAAAGTGGATTCTGAACCAGTACAACTATCCAAGCAACGCCAGGAATCGAACCTGATGTCTGTGCTACCTAAGATAAGAACTATAGCCAATTGGCCAACAGGCCGCCAAAGAACTATGGAACACAAATGGATAAAGAATTATAAATCATTTTTAAAGCTACAAAAAAAAAGTTTTACATTTACAAGGATATTTACACTATATATAGTATATGAACACCAGATTTAATACGCATTATTATTTATTGAATATTTTCGGTTTAATTGATTTGGACACAAAGGACCTGTTCAAAACTCAACCACGCTAATCAAATAAAATGTGCCCTTATAATTTTAAAATATAAAAACGTTAAAAATTATCTCCTTTTCATAAGCTTCGGTGCCTTATGTAGTGTAAAAAAATAAATAAATGATTTTTAATTTGACAAATAAAGCTAGCTGTAACAAAGTCTCAAGGTTTATCTCTTAAATAGTTCCAGACTGTAACCATATGGATTTTGCAGAAACAAGAAAATACCAACACCCCATCCCTGGATTAAAACAAAGTAAGTGCCTTCTCTTGAGCAACAATGACTCGAGGATAGGCCACGCCCGCATCCCTCCATAAATTCGCAAAAAGTTTAACTGCCTCACGAAAGTGTCCCTTTAATGGGACAATGGGACATTTTAAAAATAAAAGTTTCACTTTGTGGGTAATTGATCGCCAAGGAAGTATACGCAGTAAATACTTCTTCTTCCCAATTTCTTCCCGCGTCTTTTCTAAAAGGTTGTTGGCGACGAGGTGAGACTTTGGTTTGTTTTTCTACCTAGAACTGTATCTTAAGACTAGGAGAGACAAGACAAACAATGTTAGAAGACATTTACTTCGAGATGATTAAAATTTAAGGTTAGACAACCCAGTAGAAAGTTTTGGCAAATGAAATGTTGTTTTCGTAAGCCGGGCACTTTGGTCTGAGATTATTCGTCATTAGAAGATTAGGTTTGCAGTAGATTCAGCGTTATTCATGGTATCTCATGAGAAGATAGCGGCTACATTATGTTGACAATGTACCACATCAACTATGAACGATTTTCACAAAGGGTGGCTTTTCAGGACCTGACAACCTCCTTTTATTTATTTTTTTGTTGTTATAATGCAGGTGGAAAACACTTAGACAGTTGTCTTTGATGCCTTAAGACAAGCGCTGCACAGACGTTAGTCACTTAGCATTCCGCAGGATGTGCGTCTACCTTGAAGATAAGCTACGGACGCGCAGTAACACTACCCCCGCATCGTTCTACGATCCTGTTAGACAGGCACCTACGGTTTAAAATGGATTCTGAACCACTACAAATATCTAAGAACCGCCACAAATCGAACCTGAAGTCTGTGCTATCTAAGGTCAGAGCGCTAGCCAATTGGCCATCAGGCCGCCAAGCAACTATGAAACACAAATGGATAAACTATTATAAATAATTTTTGATAGCTACATAAGAATATACATTTACAAGGATATTTACACTTACTATGAACACTAGATTTAGTCTGCGTTTTTTTATTGAATATTTTTTCAATTTAATTGATTAGGACACAAAGCACCTGTTCAAAACCCAACGGAGCAAATCAAGTAAAATATGTGCCTATATATTTTAGAAATTATCACTCTTTCATTAAGTAATCGGTGTCTTATGAGAAATAAAAAAAAAAAAATTAGTTTGACAAACGTAGCTAGTTGTAACATTTTAAACAAAGAAAGTGCCATTTGAAAAAGAATTTTAAATAAAGAAAGGATTAAAACAAAGTAAGTGCCTCTCTCTTGAGCAACAATGACTCGAGGATAGGCCACGCCCGCATCCCTCCATAAATTCGCAAACAGTTTAACTGCCTCACGAAAGTGTCCCTTTAATGGGACATTTTAAAAATAAAGTTTCACTTTGCGGGTAATTGATCTCCAAGAAAGTATACGCAGTAAATACTTCTTCTTCCCAATTGCTTCCCGCGTCTTTTCTAAAAGGTTGTTGGCTTTGACGAGACTTTTCTGCCCTTAGGTTTCGAGGAGAACTGAATCTTAAGGGAGGAGAGACAAGATAGACAATATTAGAAAGCATTTGCTGCAAAATGATTAAAATTTAAAGTTATACAACACCGTAGAAAGCTTTCGGAAATGAAATGTTATTATCGTAGACTGGGTACTTTGGTCTGAGATCATTCGCCACTAGAAGATTAGTTCTGCAGCAGATATGGCCCTCTATTTTTTCACAGTTTTGGTTAATTAGACTGGGATCTACAGTTTATCGTAGACTTTAACGTAACTTGCCACTAACAAACATTCATGCCGCCGCCAAGAATAGAATGTGATGCCTGTGACACTAGAGGGCAAACCGCTAGCCAATTGCCCATCAGACCACCAAGCAACCATGCAACACAATGAGCAACAAATCAATAAAAAGTTAATAAATATTTTGAAAGCTACATAATAATTATCATTTACATGGATATTTACACTATATATCATCTGTGTCATTATTTATGAAATATTTTTTCGGATTAATTGATATGAATTCAAAGTTGGTTTGTTGAAAAACCAACCGTGCTAATCAAGTTAAATATGTGTCCATATATTTTTACAAATTATCACCCTTTCATTAAGTTATCAGTGTCTTATGCGAAATAATAAAAACAGTTTTTAGTTTGGCAAACGAAGCTAGTTGCAATTAAGTCTCAAGGTTTTTTCTCCTAAATAGTTTCAGACTGTAACCTTAAGGATTTAACAAAAACAAGAAAATACCAATCTCTCATAACCCCCGCCCCATTCCATCCCATCCTGGATTAAAACAAAGTAAGTGGCTCTCTTGAGCAACAATGACTCGAGGATAGGCCACGCCCGCATCCCTCCATCAATTCGCAAACAATTTAACTGCCTCGCGAAAGTGTCCCGAGTGTCCCTTTAATGGTACAATGGGACATTTTAAAAATAAAGTTTCACTTTGCGGGTAATTGATCGCTATGGAAGTATACGCAGTAAATACTTCTTCTTCCCTATTGCTTCCCGCGTCTCTTCTAAAAGGTTGTTGGCGAAGAGACTTCCCCTTATATTTCGAATAGGAATCTTAAGGCGAGGACAGACAAGATAAACAAAGTTAGACATTTACCTCAAGATGATTAAAATTTAAAGTTAGACAACCCAGTAGAAAGTTGGGAAATGAAATGTTGTTTTCGTAGGCTGGGCCCTTTGGTCTGAGATCCTTTGTCATTAGAAGGTTAGATCTGCAGGGAATTTAGCGTTGTTCAAGGTGCATGGTAAGATAACGGCTACATTAAGTCCACAATGTACAACACCAACTATGAGGGATGTTCTCAAAGGGTGTCTTTTCAAGATTTCGCAACCTCCTTTTAATTTAGTGGTGAGTAATTTTATTTATATACTTATTGCATCCTTTTCTGGCTAATATACAGGCATTTTCTGTTCCTGTTCAAGGTACAAGACCTATTGTATCCTTTTCTGGTTAATATACAGAAATTTTCTGTTCCTGTTCAAAGTACAGGACCTATTGTATCCTTTTCTGGCTAATGTACAGAAATTATCTGTTCCTGTTCAAAGTACAAGACCTATTGTATCGTTTTCAGGCTAATATACAGAAAATTTCTGTTCCTGTTCAAGGTACAGGACCTATTGTATCCTTTTCTGGCTAATATTCAGAAAGGGATACAATACCTGTCCTGTTCAAGGTACCTCTTTGGAAGATAGCGGATACATTATGTCCACAATGTACCACAAAAATTATGAACTATTTTCCAAAAGGATGGTTTTTCCGGATTTCGCAACCTCCCTTTCATTTAGTGATAGGTAGTTTTATTTACATACTTTATGCATCCTTTCCTGGCTAATGTACAAAAATTTCCTGTTCCTCATTCATGTCCAATTGATTCAGAAACTACATATCACACAGTTCTGACTATTTATTTATTTCACTTAAGAATATTTGTGTTTATTATGCTAATAATGAATCTAGCATGCCCAATTCCGTCTACTGACTGGCCATGACTGCCTAGCAGAACATCTCCATCGCATTCAACTATTTTCGAACCCTAACTGTCCCCTATTTAATTCAGCAGACCCGATGAACAGAGACCACTTCCAACGATATGCGGTACTTGACGGCGACTCGGAGACAGCGCTTTACTGGCGTGTGAGAGAACTCTTAAGGCAATGACTTCGGTCATCTTTGCATTTTTTGTATGTTCTTTCTTTTGTATTTTTTTTTTTTTTTTTTTTTTGCCTTGTTATTATTTTTTTACTTGTATTTGCCTTGCCATTCGAAATAAAACAGTATTGAAGATAGCATAAAGTGTTTGCAAAATAAATAGCATTTAATTTCTGGAATGCAGCCTCTTTTTAATACAAACTAACAACAAAAAGTAAAATACAATCTAAGAGTTAAATTATTTTTAAAAATATTATATTTGTTTGAATCGGGTTATTTAAGTAGAAAATTCATTGGTATATATTATAAACATAATTTGAAAAAGATAGTTACACATTTCTTTAAAAATCGCATTTGATTTACATGAAAAAAAGAAAAAAAACCATATTCCTTTAAATAGTATTTCTTAGCATTGTATCATGACTTTATTATAATTGAGCATTTTTTAATTTAAACAATACATATTAGATCATCACTATTTTTAATCACTTTTTTTAAAGAACATTTAAAACTGAGTTTTCTTTTTACCTAACTTTAAATTTTATTTACATTAATAAGAAAAATCTTAATAAGAATAACAGCAACTACACGGATATAAATATGCTAATTTCTATGATTGAATATTTATAATTTTAGTTAAATTTAAAAACATCTAACACAATATTATATTTGTTTAAATCGGGTTATTTTTTACAAAAACTATGAAACATTATATGTAGCAATGAATTAGCAGAAAATTCATTATTATACATTATAAATATAATTTGAAAAAAATAGTTTGTATTTCATTAAAATTCGCATTTGATTTACATTAAAAAAAGCAAAAGGCATTGCAATTCTTAGCATTGTATCATAATTTTATTGTAATGGAAGTTTTTATTTAGACAATACATATTAGATCATCACTATTTAATAAGAATAAAATTTCTTTTTGTTCTAATGTCGCTGGCAAACACTTAGACAATTGTCTTGAATGCTTTAAGGCAAGCGCTGCACCCATGTTTCTAACTTCGCACTACCCAGAAGGCGCGTGCAGCTTGAAGATAAGCTACGGACGTGGAGTAACACTACCCCCGTAACGCTCTCAATCATGTTAGACCGGGACCTACGGCTTAAAGTGCATTCCGCACCACTACAAACATCCTTGGCACCACCGGGACTCAATTCTCAATTCGGGTATGAAAAATCATGCTCATGAAATATTGCAGCGGTTTTTCCCCCACACACAAAATGAGATATATCCATCTACTAAGCATAAAACAAGACTCTATACCCGCTCTGCCGCGATGCCTTTTGAAACTCCAGCTCGTGTGTTAAAAAACATGTTTAAACCAGAACAAAAGAAAAAGCAAGAACCGCCTCCTAACAATCCGAAACAAACGTCTTTCTTATATGGAAGGTAGAAATTGCTTGTTTCTGCGAAGTATTCCTCGAAAAGGAAGGGCTTACTAAGTATCTGAGGTTGTGCAGTCCGTCAGCAAGGATCAGCAGCAATCTTTTATTGGCCCTAATAAAAAAGGGTTCCGTGCCCTTAAATTTTCAGAAGTAGCGGTACGCAAGACTTTAAAATGGAATAGGAAATCAATGGAAGCTTCTCATCCATGCGGTTTCATGAAAGTTTTATTCTGTGTCGTAAACAAGATATTCTTTCTAAGACTTCAATACTATGTGCCAATTTTTATGCCGGAATTACCTACATACTTTTATAGTTTTATTCAAATGTCCAATATGTTTGCTGTTGAATTCACATTTAAAAAGTGCGTTTTAAAAGTTTTTTTTTTTTAAATTTGTTATATATATGTGTGAGTTTCTTTAGTACTATACCTTAACGAAAGATAGTACTTTCTGCTCCATGCTATCGGAATGCTTCGGTACATGTGTTTTTGAGTTAGATCCGGGCAACTAGTTAACGGAAATAAGATGGTTTATTATATCCTGAGCCCACTTCTTCCTTGGGGAGATTTTAAAAGTACTTCTTTTGGGTTTTACTAATTTCCTGGATATTTTGCTTAACAGTCTTTTTTCTATGTTTTGTATAAATATTCGTGGTTTTTTTTTTAACTAGTGATGTCGTTCTATCTCTTCACCCTTTTAATATTTGTGTTTAATTAATGATATTCAGTTTTATTACTATTTGGAATGTAGTTATTAATTCTTATTTATATAATTAATTTATATTAAGGTAATTTCTTTGTCTCTTTACTAAGTGTTCAATTCTTAATTCGTGTATGAAAAATCATGTTCATGAAATATTGCAGCGGCTTTTCCCTCCACACAAAGTGAGAAATATTCAGCCACTAAGCAGAAAACAAAACTCTATACCCGCTCTGCCGCGATGCCTTTTGAAATTCCAGCTTGTGTGTTAAAAAACATGTTTAAACCAGAACAAAAGAAAAAAAGCAAGAACGCCCTCCTAACAATCCGAAACAAATGTCTTTCGTATATGGAAGGTAGAAATTGCTTGTTTCTACAGCGAAGTATTCCTAGAAAAGGAAGGGCTTACTAACTATCTGAGGTTGGGCAGTCCGTCAGGAAGGATCAACAGCAATCTTTTATTGGCCCTAATAAAAAAGGGTTCCGTGCCCTTCAATTTCTAGAAGTAGCAGTATGCAAGACTTTAAAATGGAATAGGAAAGGAATGAAAGCTTCTCATCCATACGGTTTTATGCAAGTTTTATTCTGTGTCGTAAACAAGATATTCCTTTTAAAGCTTTCAATACTTTGTGCCAATTTTTATGCCGGAATTACCTACATACTTTTATGGTTTTATTCAAATGTCCATGGAATTTGCTGTTTAATTCATATTTAAAAGGTTTATATTATTAATTTGATATATATATATATATATATATGAGTGCTTCTTCAGTATTATACACACACACACACACATATATATATATATATATATATATATCGTCAGCACAACACCGAGTGCACACATAACAATATTTAGCACAATATTTTCGCTGTGCATATTTGAAGAAGATATACTTGATGGAAGATGACGAAAAGTATTGCCTACATACATCCTATATGTTATATCCGACATCCTAGATATTTTGTAGGAGAACATAGTGTATTTTATGAATAGATTATGTTCCTACGAGCGAGTGCTATTGTGAAAAAATATATTTTGATTGTTACGGAGTCCTTATACAAAGCAAAATATAAGTTAAGCGAAATACTACTGTGTCCAAAAAGGAAGAAAAATTTTCAATCTAAAATTCCTGGGGCTAACGGTATTTCAATTTTTTTTCTTTTTTTAGGTTGTTGGCACTGTCCTTGACATCTGTGTTAAATTTTATGTCAAAATAGGCACTTTTATGAGCAGTGTCAACAATCTAAAAAAGAAAAAGAATTAAAATACCATATGTCCGGGAAATTTAAACTGAAATTTGGTGTTACTTTTTGGACACAGTAGTAAAATCCCCTCTACAACATTTAGGAATTTACATTCCATTTCAGTCTTTTAAACAGGAATAAAATAAAAACGATGTCAATCGAATGTTTGCAAAAAGAAGAGCTGTTTAGAATACAATCCAATGTAATTTAAAAATAATATTTAATTGCAAATTTAATTTTGCTATTAATATAAATATTTTCTATTTTGATGAGAAATTTCAGTTGAGTAAAATCCGGAAAAAATTCATATGCAATTTGTAAGACCCATAAGCCCAAAGAGCCTAGGCAAGACCTTTTCAGTTGCAACAAGAGAATCGGACTTCGTCACTCAGTGGTCGAGCCTGGAGTCATTAATATCTTTTTCTCGTGGGAATTTCTGCTCACAAACTCTCCTTGGCGATTGTTTGGCAGATTACTCTCGGCGCTGACAGTTGTCCATGAAGTTATTGGCTGAGTTTTCTGGCTCTTTGTCAGACAGTTTTCTGTGGCTGTCACTCCAATTTAAATTACCTGGAATTTGCTCGTTTATCATTCGCAGAAATGAAGTGGGGGTTGGACACTAGGTTGGCATCCAAATTTTTTTTCATTCAGTTTTAAAACAGAATGGCTTTTTTTTCCTTTTTTTCACTGTTGAATCAGTTATTTAAAAATGACACCCAAAATAATGTATTAAGTTACAGAAATAAAAACGTAAATTCAAAAAAAAAATAATAATAATTAAAAATACGCATTAAATTATGTTTCCCGTAAATTCCACAAAGTTGAAAATGTCAAGAAGACTAACAGACGTCTAACCAAATTTGGTTTAGTTTGTCGTTATATGGTCATTTTGTGCTTACGAGGGCTAAGCCGACCAGGACCTACTGTTTAAAGTGTATTCCGAACCACTCACAAACATCCATGACGCGTCCAGGATTCGTACGTGAAGCCTGTGGTACCAAATGCAAGAGCACTAGTCACTTGGCTACCAGACTGCAGTCGAACCACGAATTATTTCATGCTCACTATACAATATCGTAGCCTATTACAAATTCTCTATACTGACAATCTTTTTGAACTATCAGCATTTTAAAAAGTGGTGGTGTAATGCTGTCGATTATATATATATATATATATATGTCTTATATAATACTCTTAATTAGATGCTTATTTTTTATAACGAAATATAGGCTACAAAAACAGGGAACGGCAAATTAATCACTGTACATTAATACTGCTGATACTTCGCTGTTTTCTTTCATTTGTTTTACTTGAATTAGTAGATTCTTAAATTTTATTTTGAAAATTACAGAAATCTCAGATTTTTTTTTTATTAAAAAATAAATACATATCGTGATATATTATTCCGGTGCTCGGTACTACATATCTTGGGTTCGGGACCCAACGTTGTTATGGATGTCTGAATGCGACTGATTGAGTGCCCATATTTTGAATGCCAATGACACATGGTGTTCCAGGTAGTCATCCTACCACGTACTGACTGCGTCCCATGATGCTTGACTTCGGTGATTGAAGTAGAACTTGTATATTTAGCACGGTATAAGTTGGCCGATTCCGAACCACTAAAAACCTTCCATGGTACCGCCAGGATTTGAACTTGAAGCCTATGGTACCAATGGTCAGAGTGCTAGCCAATTGACCATCAGACCACTTTTGTGAGTAGTTTGGAATCCACTCTAAACTGTTAGTCCCAGTCTAATTAGCACAAAATGACCGTAGAGCGACAAACCAAACCATCCGCCTGCAGACAGTAATAACAGCCTTTAAAAAAAATCACTTTAATATTTACAGCACTTGATAGAAGTGCCACCTACCCCAAAGTAGATAAGTCTCCCCCTTCCCCTGCAAGAGAAGATCACCTTCAGCAGAGAATCTCATTATCCGGATAATTCCACCAGGAAACAACGAACAATGCAGAATAGAACGTTAATCGATAGAATCTTATTGGTTTCCCGCCTTATGGGCCAATCCTTCTTCCGAAGAGACCGAAGACAAGTTATAGTGACCAACCCTAATTAATTTATCCGTTGCGATGAAGCGTTTTATTGATGCACGAACTTCTGCAATTTAGGCTGTCCCTCCTGTAACCGTAATTTAACCTCCGAGCGAGATTTGTGAAATGGATTTTCCTCTGCGTCTCCTTTCTGTCTGTGTCTTCTGCATTTGCAAGAAAATCCGCCGACACTTACAAATTCAGTCCTGTTCAGTTGTGATATCAATGAAGTTTGGAAAATCTAATTTATATTCAGAAAAGGTCAATTCATTTCCACGAAAAGACATGCGTGGCATAAATTAGTTATTAAATTTAATTTTAACCAAACACTATTGAAAATCGAAGTTCTCTGTTAATTTGAATACACAACAACATTAAATTGTGCAGATATGCAAACTGAATTATTTTCGGATCGTAAATGGTTTATTGAAGTTGTTTATGAATATTTAAGTGAAGGGATAAGATATTCCCTTTACAAAAATACTGCTATTGTGTTAATTTGGATTTAAATATAGTTGCATCCTTATATTTGAAAACAGTTGTTTACATATACTACAGCTTGAAATGTATGAAATATGTTAACGAACAATTCATTGCCTCGATAATTTGCATTTATTATGTTTGAAGAACTGTATTCCTTTAAATAATCTTATTGTATTTTATAAAACCTTTAAACCTGTTCATTTAAAGTGCATTCTTCATTGTTTATTCAATTCTTACTGTTAGTTCACACTCTCCCTATATATATCTTGTTCAAATTTTCAATTGTTCATAAAATACTTTTATTCATACACTCAAGTTCAAATACATTTTTCTAAACTTGTAGTTTTTGACACTGGATGTTAATACAGTATTCTCGAATATTAATTCATTCATTAAGTTAAATTTATTTCTAATACTTTAAATAGAGTTTTAGCAGTTTATATTGAAAATTGAAATCAACAAGCCGTAGCTCAATCGGTAAAATGCAAGGATTTCAGTATTTTCAGGTGAAGGTGAAGAATGTTCAATTCCTGCGAAAATCAATAATTTTTTGATAAATTTCTGAAACATTTTGCTTTAAGTTGACGTTTTATCCAAATGAGTTTTGAGAGCAGTGGTTAGAATGAAGAATTTTTCTCAAAAAAATAAAATTGAAGAAATTTTATTTTGCCATTTAATATTGTGATTTTGTCATATGTATAGACATATTTTTATTTTATTGTAATTTTTTAATAAAAAAGTAAAAATAAAAATTTCTTTGTTGAGCTAAATAGGAATTAACATAATTTTTTTTTATATTACTTGTTTATTAATTTCAACTCAAATGTTGAGGGATAGCATATAAAATATTTTAATTACTAATATTTTATTTAGAATAATGTGGTAGCAGTATATCAGCTAAAAAATTGGAATACCAGAAAACGTTTTGCAAAAAAAAAGAAAAATTCAAAATTATGCATTTTTTTAGTGATAGAACAGAAAAGCAAATCACACTTCTAACGTTTGGTTTTAATTAAAAGTATTTGAAAATGATTGCACCAAGATGCAATGCTTTATTTTTGTTTGCTTCGAAATTGTAAGTTGAGACATGATTTTAAATGTGTTTTTCTGAAAACGAGTTTTAGAGAATTCGCTCTTGTGTAGTAGATAATCGCACATTTTTAAGGATAAAAATCCTATTTCTTCTTCATCAACGCTCTTTTAAGATATAAATTGAATAAAACCTTCGACAATTTAGCTCTTTCTGGCTGGTTTTGAAATCACTGTAAAGGAATTTCGGGACTCAATTGAAAATTTTGATTTTTGGGAGGGTGATAGCAATTTCTTTGATTTTACCTTAATGTTTGGAAACTCGCGCATCTTATTTTAAAAGATGTTTTTAAACTAGTTTGAAGGATAAGAATTACTTTTTTTAAAATTCCACGTGTGAGACTGATTTACGAATTTCAATTAATTAAGTATGCAATTGATAAATGTAAATTAAATATATTTCTGTATAAAGTATTCATAAAAATCGCTTCATGCTTTACTAGTCAGGATAAATTTGGGTTATTATTAATATTTCATGAACTCGTGGAAGACAGCAGTCATTGAAATGACAGCCTTAATTACATGGAGGGTAACATAAGATCATAAACAAAAAATTCTTATTTTCAACTGGAAGACAGGGTGTCCAGTTAAGAATTGGAATTTAATTTCTTCATTTCGTTCCTTCTGGTAAAGACAACAGATTAGAGCATGCATCAGGGTTGTCAGTTTATGGCAAACATAATCCTCACATGACTATTACTATCATCATTGTAATGGCTGATTAATTAATATTTACTTGCGTTACAAAGGAAAAATTATTTTTTATTGTACTATGTCTGGAATTTTAAAGAAATTTGTGAAAGAAGTAACCTATACTTTTCAAAAATATATATTATTTTTATTTTTATTTGTTACATTGAATGAATACAGAATGTTTTAAAAGCAAGTTAATTTTTCATAAGCAATTCACATTTGATTATATGGTAGACAGCATCATACACTGAAGTGACAAAAGTCATGGAATAGCAATATGCAAATTTTCAGATGGCAGTAGCATCGCGTAGAACAGGTATAAATGCGCAGTGCTTTCGCAGAGCTTTCATTTCTGTTCAAGTTATTCATGTGAAGAGGTTTTGACGTGATGATGACCGCTCGACGGGAATTAACAGACTTTGAACGCGGAATGTTAGTTGGAGCTAGACGCATGGGTCATGCCATTTCGGAAATCGTTAGGGAATTCAACATTCCCAGATCCACTGCGTCAAGAGTGTGCCGAGAGTATGAAATTTCAGGCATAACATCCCACCATGGACAGCGCAGTGGTCGACCGCCTGCACTTAACGACCGAGACCGGCGACGTCTGCAAAGAGTCGTAAATTCTAACAGACAAGCAACACTGCGTCAAATAACCGCAGAAATCAATGTGGGACATACAAGGGACTTGTCTGTTAGAACTGTGCGGATAAATTTGGCTTTCTTGGGCTATTCCAGCAGAAGACCGACTCGAGTGTCTTTACTGACAGAACGACATCGCTTGCAGCGAATCTCGTGGGCACGTGAGTATATCGGTTGGTCCCTAGATGAATGGAAAACCGTGGCCTGGTCCGATGAGTCACGATTTCAGTTGGTAAGAGCTGATGGTAGGGTTCGAGTGTGGCGCAGACCCCACGAAGCCATGGACCCAAACTGTCAGCAAGGCACTGTTCAAGCTGGTGGTGGCTCCGTAATGGTGTGGGCTGTTTTTTCATGGCATGGACTTGGTCCTCTGGTGCAACTGGACCGAACATTGACTGGAAATGCTTATGTTCAGCTATTTGGAGATCACTTGCAGCCATTCATGGACTTCATGTACCCAAACAACGATGGGATTTTTATGGATGACAATGCGCCATGTCACCGGGCCACAACTGTTCGCGATTGGTTTGAAGAACATTCTGGACAATTCCAACGAATGATCTGGTCACCTAGATCGCCCGACATGAATCCCATCGAGCATTTATGGGACATCATCGAGAGGTCTGTTCGTGCTAAAAATTACTGCACCATCAACGCTTTCACAATTATGGACGTCTATCGAGACAGCATGGCTCAATATTCCTGCAGAAGACTTCCAAAGACTTGTTGAGTCCATGCCACGTCGAGTTGCTGCATTTCGCCGGGCGAAAGAAGGGCCGACACGATATTAAGAGGTATCCCATGACTTTTGTCACTTCAGTGTAATGTAGTATGCTAAATTGATAACTTTCACTTTAATGAATTGCTATAATGTTTATCTAATGATCTTAAATTTGAACTCAGTTAAAATTTGTTCTTGGAACATTTTTGTGAATTTTGTAGGTTTGCATGTGCGATGATATAATATGCGTTATAGGTCAATATAGGCAGAGACCTTGCAATGCTAATCACTGATTTAGCACAAAATAATCATTTTTCCAATCAATTTCTGTTTTAATAACTTTTTCTCCAAATTTCAATGTGCCAGTTACAAATGTACTTATTTTTAAAAATTATTTCAAATTGTCATGTGGAAAATTAAATACTGCAAGTCATTGAATATCAAATAAGTTTTATTTGATGTAGCTCTATCCTTAAAATTTTACAAAAGATTACTTACACTCACTCAATATACTTGAACCAGAACAGATACTAATCATGAATACAAATCTGAATTTTATTTAAATGCCTCCGAAATAAAAAATATGTGCGTTCTTACTTTTTTTTTGAAAACATATAAATATAGATATTGAACAAAAAAGGAAATTAACTTAAAAATGTTTTAAAAAGCAAATTAGAATGTATTTAGAAAACACACTTTGGGGGAACGTGCGCTCTGTTATTCTTACATTATGCACGAATATATTGTATAGAAACGTGCTCCAATAATATTCAAAATGCATTGCTTGAGTGTAACACGCGAAAAAGTAAATAATATATGTATATATTTTTGATTTTTTATTTTGGAAAGAATTTTCTTCGCGGGTTGAAGTCAATTGCCAATTTATTCTTGCACAAGGCGAACCACTGAGGGGGAACATTACTTTCTTTAAATTCCAATCCAAGAAAAGAGAAATAAAGATTCGCAGACTTTAAACAGAAACAAAAAAAAAGTGTTTTTTTTCTGAAATCGGTAGCAGCTCTGATCTCTCAGCACTATTTAAAATTTCTTTCTGGTTTTCTCAACTTAGAAATAAGATTGTTTTCATGCAAAGTTCCCATGCCTTTTTTTGCCTTTTTCAGAGTAGGAATCTTTATAATTTATTATTTATTTATTTATTTATTCTGGCAACAAATGCATAAAAATATATTTGAAGGGCAGTGATTTTATTTTGGTTTTTCAAAAATATGAATAGTGTTATTTGAATCTTTCCAGGTGTAAAACGTGGAGCTCTTATGTTGTTTTATCAGAAATGACAGCAGTGAAAGTAAAATTTGAAATTGTTTTAACCTTTGAAATTTTTTGAATTTTGGAGGAATAAAATGCTTTGGATTTTGTTATTTCAACTCATGCAAATTCGAATTAAATGCCAATAAAGTGCCTAATTTGAATTCGAATAAAATAAAATTTAATTAAAATGCCAAAACTGAAGATGACCATTGATTTAAATGAACCACAAAAAGTATTGTATAACTATAAAAATATTGATGGCTATATATATCCTCAAAAACATATATTAAAATTGCATTTAATTAGTTAGTGTAAAAACATATCAGATCAGAACCTGAATGGCGGAGTGTCTGGAGCTCGGTGCCACAGGGTTCGAGTCCCGAGGCGCCATGGATGTTTGTAGTACTGCAGAATGCACATTAAACATTGATTCCTGGTCTAATAGAATTATAGAGCGTTGCCTTAAGGTTTAGTCAGTGTTCAGCCCTGGTGGTGCCTCGCATAGGTGAATCTGCATATTACCCTTAGCCATGGCATATTGCACCACGAAGAAGTAGATCTATATTTTAATCCTTATCAATATATTTTATTTTAAATTTTCAGCTACTACTATTTTTAAGTAACAACTGATATTTATAGTTTGTATTTTTAATGAAAAAAATTCTTCGAATGTCTCTTGATCGTATTTGTATTACTATTAAGTAAAACAATTTTTCTATGAATTTGGACAGAGAGTTCTCCAAAAAATTATCATTCATTCAAGCTCGATCTCCATAAGATTACTTATCGAAAAACGTCAGTCAATCAGAAATTTGATTTCCTATTAGCTTAGTATTCTGATTGGCTGACTTTCTGCGACGTATAATTTCAGTATCTATTGGGATATTCAGTTCAACTCTAATTCTCCTATGCAGTGTTATATTTAAAGCATTAACTATATTAAAAAATTAAAAAAAATATATATTGTTATGAAGCTCAATACGAAAAAAAAATTTGTATAGGTTTTTATTTCTAGAACAACACTCTTTCGATTAAATTTATGCTGTTTAATGTTTCGTTTTTATTTTTATATTACATTAAATAATAAGTAATTAAACAGTAATTAAAAACGAAAGACTTTTAAGTTCATGAATTCAAGAAATGAATCTATTTCATTGACTTTGAAACATCGAATGCTCATTTACTGATAATAGCCTTCCAATATGTGTTTAGAATTACGGGAACTGCATTTTATTTAATAAATCTTAATTATTCGATAAGTAACCGATATTTCTGCACTCTTAAAACATAAAATATTTCTGCGTATCTAAATTAATGCCCTAAGCCGTTATTTTTTTAAAAATAGTAATTGAATTCTTGAAAGGTTGCTTTTAAAGCATATTTTGTATCATTAATATGTACTGATTAGCGCATTAAAATTACTAAATAAAAATAGAATCAATTATAAATTTATTTACTTTCATGAAGTTATCTTTTATTTCGACTCTTTTAATTTAGAAACTTAATTAAACTTTTCTATTAATGAAAGCTCGCCTATTTAATTACGTATTCTGGTGACAATGCTAGTGAAATGCGCTTTGTAAAAGATTAGAGTAATTAATTTAGAAAATGGAATCTCAATTTTCGTTTTGGATTCATTTCGCTCTGAATGTTTATAATTAGCTTCAAAATAATGCACTCCTATCACTTAGGATATAATTTCATTAAGTGAAATTAAGTTTCTGTATTAATCAAATTTTTGAATGTAAGAAGTTTTTAATGAGGTAAGTAGGCACCATGTTATAAAATTCGTTAACAATTATTTTTAGTCATTTGAATGAATTATTGAACAAAGTAAAAAGTTCCACAAAGAGAATTTTTCAATTAAGATGAAGAATTTAATAGTTAATGAAATATATTCAATAAAATGTAGCTTAAAAATGCTCTTTTAAAGGGGACATAGATTATTGACAGACGAAAATTGATCATTTTAATGAATCATTTGTTTAAAAAACGTAATAAATAGTTTTAAAGATAAATAATACATTAATTCTATTTGAATGATTCAAATGAATAAATAAGAACATGCAAATAGATATTCTATGATATTTTTATCATCTGAATCGTTCAAATACGATTAAAGTTTTATTTATTTATTATTAAGTTTTATTTATCAGTAAAATTATTAATATAACATTAAGATGTTATATTAATATGCTGTAGCATTTTTTTTTCTCACAGGAAGAGTTTTGCATTTCATCCCTCCTCTCAAATTAAAATCGTGTATTAAAAATGCAATTAAAAATTGTATATTTTAAAAATATTGAAATGTATAACAAATTTTTCTTAATGTAAAATAATTTTTCTTTTGAATTTGAGAAACACATTATACATTTATTACACAAACTTTATAAAATATAAAAGCAACTGATTGAAAATATAATATAAATAAAGCATAATCCTTTTTATTACTCTCTACATTATCCTATTTAATATTTATTTTAAAGATTAAACATCGTGCATTAGTTCTATAATTCCTTTTTATTAGAGAGAATTAACTTTTCTTTAGGTAATGACTATGAACAAACAATAACACAACTTATTATAAACTTCCGTTTTAATCTCTTTTTCTGCAAATTTTAATATGCCAGTTACGAATATACTTATTTTTGAAAATTATTTCAAATTGTCATTTAGAAAAGTAAGTACTACAAGTCATTGAATAACAAATAAGTTTTATTGGATGTAGCTCTTTTCTTAAAATTCTACAAAGTGCACTCACTAAATAATCTTTAACCAGCACAGATATTAAACATGAATATCAATCTGAATTTTATTTAAATGACTCCGAAAAAAAAACATGTGTGTTCTTACTTTTTCTCGAAACATATAAATATAGATATTCAACAAAAAAGGAAATTAACTTAAAAATGCTTTAAAGAAAATTCAAAGTTAAGTCAAAAAACAAATTCGAATGTATTTACAAAACACATTTTGGGAGAACGTGGGCTCTGTTATTTTTACATTATGCGGGAATATGTTGTATAGAAACGTGCTCCAATAATATTCAAAATGCATTGCATGAGTTTTACGCGTGAAAAAGTAAATAATATATATATATTTATTTTTTTTTATTTTTCTGGAAAGAATTTTCTTCGCGGGTTCAAGCCAATTGCCAATTTATTCTTGCACAAGGCAAACCGCTGAGGTGGAACATTACATTCTTTAAATTGCAATCCCAGAAAAAGAGAAATAAAGATTACCAGACTTTAAACAAAAACAAAAAAAAAGTTTTTCCCCTTTTTTTTTTCTGACATCGATTACAGCTCTGATCTCTCACCACTATTTAAAATTTGTTTCTGGTTTTCTCAACTTAGAAATGGGATTGTTTTCGCGGAAATTTTCCATGCTGTGTTTGCTTTTTCAGGGTTGGAATGATTATAATTTATTATTTATTTATTCTGGGTAACAAATGCTTAAAAAATAGTTGAAGGGGAGTGATTTTATTTTGGTTTTGCAGAAATATGAATACTGTTATTTGAATCTTTCCAGGCGTAAAACGTGAAGCTCTTCTGTTGTTTTTTTCAAAAATGACAGCCGTGAAAGTAGAATTTGAAATTGTTTAAACCTTTGAATAAAATCTGTGTTTTTTTTTTAATTTTGAGATTTTGAAATAAAATGACCATTGATTTAAATAAACCACAAAAATGTTATATAATTATAAAAAATGTAAATGAGCATTATATATATATATCCTAAAAACGTATATTAAAAATTACATGTTTTTAGAATAAAAACATATCAATTTTGGGGCCTGAAATCCATGTAAATAAAAATGTCAGATTTTGAAATCTAAAGATGACCATTGATTTAAATAAACCACAAAAATGTTATATAATTATAAAAAAATGTAATTGAGCATTATATATATATATCCTAAAAAACGTATATTAAAATTACATGTAATTAGTTAGAATAAAAACATATCAATTGTTGGGGCCTGAATGACCGAGTGTCTGGAGCTCGGTTCCATAGGGTTTGTGTTCCGGCAGCATCATGGATATTTGTAGTGGTTCAGAATCCACTTTAAACCGTAGTCCGGTCTAATATACTCGTAGAGCGTTGTTTGGAGGTTTAGTCAGTAAACTAAAAGCTAAATAGAGAAAAGGCTTTAATTTAGAGAGGCTAAATAATTAATTAGCCTCTCTAAATTAAAGCTGCATATTGCCTTTAGCCATGGCCCAGTAGCCTGCTATGGGCTCTTCAGGACCTGGTGTAGGTTTTTTTGTACTAGGGTGATTATTAACAACAATAACAAAAATACATATTAAATGCAAGGAAGCTAATAACCTTTTACTAAATGGAAATCACACTGTTACTTATTTTTAAAATTAAGGACAACAATGTGATTATTTTTCTATTTAAATAAAATTTCCAGTTATTTCCTGGTTTTTTTTTCTATACATTGACTTAACTAGTTTCTGAATTATCGTTTATACGACTAAAAAAATTCTCGAAGATAGTAGAAAATATTAAAAGCTTTCTGACTCATAAAACAAATGTCAGAAACATAAATAAAACATAATTCTCTTCATTATGGGCAATAAAAATTAAACATCATACTTAATTTTTCTATAATTCTTTTTTTATTATAGAAAATTATGTATTCTTCAGGCAATGACTAAGATCCAACATTAAAACAAATTATTATAAACTTTTATTTAAATTTCTTTTTCTTTAAATTTTAATATGCCAGTTACAAATATATATTTATTTTTGAAAATTATTTCAACTTGTCATGTAGAAAAGTAAGTACTAAAAATAATCGAATAACAAATAAGTTTTATTGATGCAGATCTCTTTTTAGAATTCTACAAAGTGCACTCACTCAATATACTTGAACCAACACAGATATTAAACATGAATACAAATCTGAATTTTATTTAAATGCCTCTGAAATAAAAAATATGTGCGTTCTTCCATTTTCTCAAAACATATAAATATAGATATTGAACAAAAAAGAAAATTAACTTAAAAATGCTTTAAAAAGAAAATTCAAATGTTAAGTCAAAAACAATTTAGAATGTATTTACAAAACACATTTAGGGGGAACGTGCGCTCTGTTATTCTTACATTATGCGGGAATATGTTGTATAGAAACGTGCTCCAATAATATTCAAAATGCATTGCTTGAGTATAACGCGCGAAAAAGTGAATATTATATATTTATATTTTTTTTTTATTTTGGAAAGAATTTTCTTCGCAGGCTCAAGCCAATTGCCAATTTATTCTTGCACAAGGCAAACCATTGTGGAGGAACATTACTTTCTTTAAATTGCAATCCCAGAAAACAGAAATAAAGATTCGCAGACTTTAAACAGAAACAAAAAAATATTTTTTCTTTTCTTTTTCAGTTTGAAATCGGTTGCAGCTCTGATCTCTCAGCACTATTTAAAATTTGTTTCTGGTTTTCCCAACTTAGAAATGGGATTGTTTTCGTGGAAATTTTCCATGCCTTTTTTATGCTTTTTCAGCTTTGGAATGGTTATAATTTTATATTTATTTATTCTGGTAACAAATGCTTAAAAGAAAATATTTGAAGGGGAGTGATTTTATTTTGGTTTTGCAGAAATATGAATACTGCTATTTGAATCTTTCCAGTCGTAAAACGTGAAGCTCTTCTGTTGTTTTTCTGAAATGTCAGCCGTGAAAGTAGAGTTTTAAATTGTTTTGACTTTTGAAATTTTTTGAATAAAATCCTTCGTTTTTTGATATTTCAAGACATGTAAATTCAAATAAAAATGCCAAATTTAATTCCAACAGTAAAATGCCAAATTTGAATTCTATTAAAATAATATCTAATTAAAATGCCAAAATTTAAGACAATCATTGATTTAAATGTACCACAAAAATTTTACATATTTTTAAAAAATATTAATGAACATATATATACTCAAAAATGTATATATATTAAAATTACATATAAGTTAAGTGCAGAAACATGTCAATTATTTGCATATGAACGGCCTAATGTGTAGCCCTTAGTGCCACAAGTTTCGGTTTCAAGTCCCGGTGCCGTCATGCATGTTTTTAGTTGTTCGGAATGAACTTTAAACCGTAGATCCTGGTCTAATAGGATCGCAGAGCGTTGTCTTAAGGTTGAGTCAGTCTTTAGCCGTGGAGCTAATTAAAGCTTGTCTCGCTAAAGTAAAGCTGTATATTACCCTTGCCCATTTTCTACAGCACCACGAAGAGGTAGATCTACGTTGCACTCCTTATCAATGTGTTTTGTTTTAAAATTTAAGATACTACTACTTTTAAGTAAGAGCTGCTTTTGTAAAGCTTG
Organism: Caerostris darwini; assembly: GCA_021605075.1. NCBI lineage: Eukaryota > Metazoa > Arthropoda > Arachnida > Araneae > Araneidae > Caerostris > Caerostris darwini. Next base: position 77,992 of record BPLQ01008329.1, read on the forward strand.
TATTTTGAATGAAAAAAAATTCTTCGAGTGTCATTTGATCGTATTTGCGTTACTATTAACTAACACTATTTTTCTATGAATTTGGACAGAGGGTTCTCCACAAAGAAAAATAATAAGTAATTAAATAGGAGTTAAAAACGATATTTTTTACATTGCATTGAATAATAAGTAATTAAATAAGAGTCAAAAACGAGATTTTTTTTACTATTTAAATAATAAGTACTTAATCGGGAGTTATAAACGACACTTTTTTACTATTACATTAAATAATAACTAATTAAACAGGAGTTGAAAACGAGATTTTTTTACTATTACATTAAATAATAAATAATTAAACAGGAGTTAAAAAACGTGAGATTTTAAAGTTCATAACGTGAATTCATGCCAAGAATCTATTTAATTAATTTTGTAGCATTCAATGCTCATTTACTGATAATGGCTTTCAAATTATGATTAGAATAGCGGAAACTTCATTTAATTTAATAAATCTTAATTATACGATAAGCAACCGATATTTCTGCACTCTTAAATCATAAAATATTTCTGCCTATCTAAATTAATGCCCTAAATTATTATTTTTTTTAAAAAGTAATTGAATTCTTGAAAGGTTACTTTTAATGCTTATTTTGTATCATTGATATGTACTGATTAGCGCATTAAAATTTTCTGAATAAAAATAGAATCAATTATAAATTTATTTACTTTTATGAAGTTATATTTTATTTCGACGCTTTTAATTTAGAAACTTAATTAAACTTTTCTATTAATGAAAGCTCGCCTATTAAATTACATATTCAGGTGACAATGTTAGTGAAATGCGCAATGTTAAAAGATTAGAGTAATTAATTTAGAAAATGGAATCTTAATTTTCGTTTTGGATTCATTTCGCTCTGAAAGTTTATAATTAGCTTCAAAATAGTGCACTCCTATCACTTAGGATATAATTTCAAAAAAGAGTGAAATTGAGTTACGATATTAATAAAATTTTTTAATATAATGAAGTTTTAAATGAGGTAAGTAGCCAGTATGTTATGAAATTCTTTAACAATTATTTTTAGTCATCTGAATGAATTATTGAACAAAACAAAAAGTTACACAAAGAGAATTTTTCAATTAGGATTATGAATTTAATAGTTAATGAAATATGTTCATTAAAATGTATTTTAAAAATTTTCTTTTAAGGCGACATAGCTTATTGACAATCGAAAATTGATCATTTTAATGAATCATTTTTTTTTTTTTTTAAAGTAATAAATAATTTTAATTATCGATAATTCTTTAATTTTATTTGAATGATTTTTATTTTGAAGACAAGCAGAATTGCGTAAAGTTGCTTTTTTGGAGTATTAGCTGTTTTATTTTATTTTCCAGTAAACATTAACTTCCTGTAATAACAGGAAATTAATGTTTTGTACTAATGAGAACAAGCTGTTACTCAAATCTGATAGCAGATATTCAATAGCATGTATGAGACTCGTAAAATTAGCGAATGACTGTGCAACTTTCACAGGCCGAAACAACTACAAATAAAATATGAACTCTACCATGAGTTGTTCCATCGGGATGGGCGATAGACGAGCTGAAAAATTTGTATACCAATGAGAAGTGAGGGAAGCTAACCCTACCCTCCCTTTTGACTGATAGTCTTTAAAGGAGGTTTTTGGTGAAGACGAGTCGACCTGTCGCGTTGTTTTTCCTTTTTTTTCTCTGAATTGACTGGATAGGTTGCAGTTAGTGCAATTTTGTGTATCATGCCGCATGATAAATAAGGTATCTCACAAAACAGGAAGTTAGGTTCGATGTAGACTCGAGAACTCTGGAAAACTCCGACTTTGGGAACTGTATTTGTGATTTAATCGTGCACTTCTTGGGGTCGAGTTTGATTTCAATTCTTAATTTCTTTATACAATAGGTCAAAGTACATTATTTGTATTATATATATATATATATATATAGATATATATACAATTCAGTCACATTAATGCGACCACCCCCTACTTTCGGCGTCAACGTGAAATAACCAATCCCAAAAGGCAGGTGGCAGCACATTGCAGTTGAGTGTATATAAAGAATTCCACTTAATACCCCATTCCACACTCCACTTAAAGCCAGAATATACAAGAGTGTATATTCTGGCTTTTGACAGGTGGTCACATTAATGTGACTGGACTGTGATATAAGATATAGAACAAGATATAAGATATAAAGGTTCCCATGAACCTGAAAATGGCCGTCTTCTTGAAGCCGTTATAGGTCTAACATAGGCCGAGACTTTACAAAGCTAATCACTGATTTAGCACAAAATATTCATTTTTCTGATATCAAATATATTTTGAAACGTCTTTTATTTATTTTAAGTTAAATTACAGTTTGTTTCCGAAAAAATACCCAGGATATTTTTCAGTAATACATAAAATTAACATTTTGCATGACAGTTCTTTATTAAGAAAATTGAAAAATCTAGTTTCAAATGCAATTTACATACTTTAAATATGTGTATTAAAAGAAATTAAGAATTATAATTTTTAACAACGTTGAAATGTATAAAAAAAACTTTTAATTTTTCTTATTCATTTGAAAAACACTTTAAATTTTTCTTATTTATTTGAAAAACATGCTTAATTTATTGTACAAATTCTTAAATTATTAAAGCATAGGATTGAAAATATAACATAAATAAAGCATAATCCTGTTCATTATAGGCCATAAATAATAAACATCATATTTAATTTTCTATAATTCTTTTTTATTATTGAAAACTATGTACTCATTAGGTAATGTCTATGATCAAACAATGACAGAAATTATTCACCAAACATTTCACTTTTTCACCAAACTTTAATATGTTAGTTGTGAATATACTTATTTTTCCAAATTATTTCAAATTGTCATGCGGAAAAGTAAGTACCACAAGTCATTGAATAACAAACAAGTTTCATTTGATGCAACTCTCTTTTTAGAATTCTACAAAGTGAATACACTAAATATACTCGAACCAGCACAATTATTACGCATGAATACAAAACTGAATTTTATTTAAATGACAGTGAAATAAAAAACAAATGTGTTCTGACTTTTTTTCGAAATCATATAAATATAGATATTGAACAAAAAAGGAAATTAACTTAAAAACGTTTTAAAAGAAAATTTAAAAGTTAAGTCAAAAACAAATTAGAATGTATTTACAAAACACATTTAGGGGGAACGTGCGCTCTGTTATTCTTACATTATGCCGGAATATGTTGTATAGAAACGTGCTCCAATAATATTCAAAATGCATTGCTTGAGTATAACGCGCGAAAAAGTGAATATTATATATTTATATTTTTTTTTTATTTTGGAAAGAATTTTCTTCGCAGGCTCAAGCCAATTGCCAATTTATTCTTGCACAAGGCAAACCATTGAGGTGGAACATTACTTTCTTTAAATTGCAATCCCAAAAAAGAGAAATAAAGATTCCCAGACTTTAAACAGAAACAAAAAAAAGTTTTTCTTTTTTCTGCTGAAATCGGTTGCAGCTCTGATCTCTCAGCACTATTTAAAATTTGTTTCTGGTTTTCCCAACTTAGAAATGAGATTGTTTTCGCGGAAATTTTCCAGGCCTTTTTTGTTTTTCAGGGTTGGAATGGTTATAATTTATTATTTTTTTATTTATTTTTTCTGGTAACAAATGCTTAAAAAAATATTTGAAGAGGAGTGATTTTATTTTGGCTTGCAGAAATGTGAATACTGATATTTGAATCTTTTTAGGCGTAAAACGTGAATCTCTCCTGTTGTGTTTTCGAAAATGACAGCCGTGAAAGTAGAATTTCGAATTGTTTTAATATTTGAAATTTTTTGAATAAAATCCTTCGTTTTTTGATATTTCAAGCCATGTAAATTCGAATAAAAATGACAAATTTAATGCCAACAATAAAATGCCTAAATTAATACCAACAATAAATTGCCAAATTTGAATTCTATTAAAATAATATCTAATTAAAATGCCAAAATTTACGATAAACATTGATTTAAATGTACCACAAAATTATTACATATTTATAAAAAATATTAATCACTATATATATATACTCAATTTATATATATTAAAATTACATATAATTAGTTAAGTGTAAAAACATGTCAATTATTTGGACCTGAATGGCCTAATGTGTAGCGCTCGGTGCCACAGGTTTCGGTTTCGAGTCCCGGTGCCACCATGGATGTTTGTAGTAGTTCGGAATGCACTTTAAACCGTAGATCCTGGTCTAATAGAATTGCAGAGCGTTTTCTTAAGGTTGAGTCAGTCTTTAGCCCTGGTGGTTATTTAAGTTGGTCTCGCTAAAGTGAAGCTGTATATTATTGCCCATTTTCTATAGCACCACAAGGAGGTAGATCTACGTTGCACTCCTTATCAATGTATTTTGTTTTAAAATTTAAGCTACTACTACTTTTAAGTAAGAGCTGCTTTTGTAAAGTTTGTATTTTGAATGAAAACAAATTCTTCGAATGTCACTTGATCGTATTTGCGTTACTATTAACTAAAACTATTTTTCTATGAATTTGGACAGAGAGTTCTCCATAAAGAAAAATAATAAGTAATTAAATAGGAGTTAAAAACGTTATTTTTTACATTGCATTAAATAATAAGTTATTAAATAGTCAAAAATGAGATTTTTTTACTATTTAAATAATAAGTAATTAATCGGGAGTTGAAAACGAGATTTTCTTTACTATTACATTAAATAATAAATAATTAAACAGGAGTTAAAAAACGTGAGATTTTAAAGTTCATAACGGGAATTCATGCCACGAAAATATTTAATTAACTTTGAAGCATTGAATGCTCATTTACTGATAATGGCTTTCAAAACGTTTTTAGAATAGCAGGAACTTCATTTTATTTAATAAATCGTAATTATACGATAAGTAACCGATATTTCTGCACCCTTAAAACATAAAATATTTCTGCGTATATAAATTAATGCCCTAAATAATTATTTTTTTAAAATAGTAATTGAATTCTTGAAAGGTTACTGTATTATTGATATGTACTGATTAGCACATTAAAATTTTCTGAATAAAAAAGAGAATCAATTATAAATTTATTTACTTTTATGAAGTTATCCTTTATTTCGACGATTTTAATTTAGAAACTTTTCTATTAATTAAAGCTCGCCTATTAAGTTACGTATTCTTGTGACATAGTTAGTGAAATAAGCAATGTTAAAAGATTAGAGTAATTAATTTAGAAAATGGAATCTTAATTTTCGTTTTGGATTCATTTCGCTCTGAAAGTTTATAATTAGTTTCAAAATAATGCACTTCTGTCACTTAGGATATAATTTCATTAAGTGAAATTGAGTTTCGGTGTTAATCAAATTTTTGAATGTAAGAAGTTTTTAATGAGGTAAGTAGCCAAAATGATACAAAATTCTTTAACAATTATTTTTCGTCATCTGAATGAATTATTGAACAAAACAAATATTTCAAGAAGAGAATTTTTCAATTAAGATTATGAATTTATTAGTTAATGAAATATGTTCATTAAAATTTATCTTAGAAATGCTCTTTTAAGGGGATCGCTGCTCTTTTAATCGAAATTAATCACTTTAATAAATAATTTTTTTTTAAAGTAATAAATAATTTTAATTATAAATAATACTTTAATTGTATTTGAATGATTCAAATGATAAATTTTTTATAAAATATCTATTTATTTGTTCTTAATGTTATATTAATATGCTGTAGCACTTTTTTCTCACGGGAAGAGTTTGGCATTTCATTTCCATACGAGAGGAATGTATGTTATTGACAAGTATATATAACAGCCCATCACTGAAATTTGATAGCAAACAAAAACAGTATTGTGGATAGCTGTATTGTTGTAGTATTACATGCAATTAGTTTTTTGTAATAATGATAACAACATGTCACTCAAATCTGATAGCAGATATTCGGTATCATGTACAATGAGACTCCGGAAATTCGCGAATGTATGTGTGGCCTTCACAGGTCTAAACCCTTGCAGATCGAATATGAAATATACCATGAGTTGTTCCATCGTGTTGGGTGAATGACCATGAGCTGAGAAATGTATACTCCGATGAGAAAGCAGACATCTTTTCTTGACGGATTGTCTTAAAAAGAGGTTTTTGGCGAAGACGAGTCGACCAGACGTGTTTTGGTTTTTCCTCTTATCTGTGAGGTGACTGAAAAGGACGTAGATTTCGCTTATTTCCAAAGTGAACCCCTTGATGTTTTGTGTATCACGACGTGTGATAATTAAGGTGTGCCGTAGACCAGGCAACCAGATTCGACGTAGACTCGAGAACTCTGAAAATCTTCGACCTTGAATTAAGCTGCACTTGTGATTTAATCGTGCACTTGCGATCAAATTGTATTTCAATTTTTAATTTCTTTGCATAATAAGCGCTTTTAAATAAAAATTAAAAGTGTTATGAACCTGAAAGTGGTCCTCTTGAAACCGTTATAGGTCTAATTGGTAATAAGATTGAAATCTTCTTCTTGAAACCGTTATATGTCTAATATAGGCCGAGGCCTTACAATGCTAATCACTGATTTAGCACAAAATATTCATCTTTATTAATTATAAGTTAAATTACAGTTTATTTCCGCAAAGGATCACCTTTTACAATAATACACAAATATAACCTTTTGCAAGGATATTTTGATAATAAATTATAAATATTTATTTTAATTTTAAATTTTTTTCTTAAATTTAAAAAAAAAATGTAATTTTAAACAATGTTGAAATGTATAAAAATACTATTATTTTTTCTTATGAATTTGAAAAACACATTTAATTTATTACACAAACTTTGTAAAATAAAAAATCATTTGATTGAAATTATTATATAAATAAAACATAATTATCTTTATTATGTCAATATAGATTAAACATCGTACATTATTTCTATAATTACTTTTTATTAGAGAGATTTCACATTAATTTAGGTAATGATTATGATCAAATAATAACACGAATTATTATATATTTTCATTTTAATTAGTTTTTCTTCAAATTTTAATATGACAGATACGAATATACTTATTTTTGCAAATTACTTCAAATTGTTATGTAGAAAAGTAAATACCACAAGTCAATGAATAACAAATTAGTTTTATTTGATGTAGCTCTCTTCTTAGTATTCTACAAAGTGCTCTCAATAAATATGTTTGAACCTGCCCAGATATTAAACATGAATGCAAATCTGAATTTTATTTAAATGACAATGAAATAAAAAACATATGTGCTCTTACTTTTTTTCGAAAACATATAAATATAGATATTGAACAAAAAAGGAAATTAACTTAAAAATGCTTTAAAGAAAATTCAAAGTTAAGTCAAAAACAATTTAGAATGTATTTACAAAACACATTTGGGGGGAACGTGCGCTCTGTTATTCTTACATTACGCGGGAATATGTTGTATAGAAACGTGCTCGAATAATATTCAAAATGCATTTCTTGAGTGTAACGCGCGAAAAAGTAAATATTATATATTTTTGGGCTTTTTTATTCTGCAAAGAATTTTCTTCGCGGGTTCATGCCAATTGCCAATTTATTCTTGCACAAGGCAAACCATTGAGGTGGAACATTACTTTCTTTAAATTGCAATACCAGAAAAAGAGAAATAAAGATTCGCAGACTTTAAACAGAAACAAAAAAAAGTTTTTCTTTTTCTTTCGTGAAATCGGTTGCAGCTCTGATCTCTCAGCACTATTTAAAATTTGTTTCTGGTTTTCCCAACTTAGAAATGGTATTGTTTCCGTGGAAAAGTTCCATGCCTTTTTTGCTATTTTGGGGTTGGAATGGTTATAGTTTATTATTTATTTATTCTGGGTAACAAATGCTTAAAAAATATTTGAAGGTGAGTGATTTTATTTTGGTTTTGCAGAAATATGAATACTGTTATTTGAATCTTTCCAGGCGTAAAACGTGAAGCTCTGCTGTTGTTTTCCTGAAATGACAGCTAGGAAAGTAGAATTTGAAAGAGTTTTAACCTTTGAAAATTTTCGAATATTTGCAGGAATAAAAATGCTTTGTGTTTTGATATTTCAAGCCATGTAAATTCCAATAAAAATGCCAAATTTAATGTCATATAACGCCAAATATAAATTCGAATAAAATTAAAAAATGTAAAAGTGAAGATGACCATTGATTTAAATGAACCACCAAAATTTTATATAACTATAAAATATTAATGATTATATATATATCCTCAAAAACATGTATTAAAATTATAAGTAATTAGTTAAGTGTAAAAACATATAAAATGTTTGCGCCTCAATGGCCGAGTGTCTGGCGCTCGATACCACAGCTTCCATAAAGAAACAGGACTGAGTGCAGAAAAGGAAGGTAGGTGAGACATATCCATTTCTTACTGGTTACCACACATGAGAAAGAGAGGGTCAGGAGTCCGTTTAATACTGTGGTTTGTGGAGATAATCGTCACCATAGAAAACACAGAAAAGCCGTAGCAATGCTATCGATGATAATGGGACAAACCACTGCTTCCCACTGCAAAACTCTGGAAAGAAGAAAAGTCACATTGAGATCTAGTCTGAAGGGTAGGTTTGTAGATCATTTTGCCGTAGCAGACGTTGCCCGGAGTGCACCACGAGGAGGTAGATCTAGGTTGCACTCCTTATCAATATATTTTCTATTAACAGTTCAGCCACTACATTTAAGTAACAGCTGCTTTTTTAAAGTTTGTATTTTGATACTCTATATAAAAAAAATTCTTCGAATGTCTCTTGATTGTAGTTGTGATACTATTAACCAAAATTATTTTTCTATAAATTTGGACGGTGAATTATCTGTAAAATATTCATTCATTCAAGCTAGATTCCCAACTCACACTGAGATCGCTTACCGAAAATATCAGCCAATCAGAAAATTGATTTCCTGTTCACTCAGCCTTCTGATTGGCTGGCTTTCTCATACGTACAGTTTCAGTATATGGTGGGAAATTCAGCCAACTCTTATTCTCCTATACGATATTATATATAAAGCGTTAACTTTATTAAATGATAAAAAGAAAATTGTTATGAAGTTCAATACGTAAAAAAAGTTTTGTATTGTTTTTTATTTCTAGAACAACACTCTAGATAAAATTTATGCTTTTTAAGGTTTCGTTTTTTATTTTTCTATATTACATTAGTAATTAAGCAGTAGTTAAAAACGTTAGACTTTAAAGATCATAAGGTGAATTCATGCCACGAAAATATTTAATTAACTTTGAAGCATTGAATGCTCATTTACTGATAATGTTTCTTCAAATACGTGTTTAGAATTGCGGGACTTCATTTTATTTAATAAATCTTAATTATTCGACAAGTAACCGATATTTCTGCACTCTTAAAACATAAAATATTTCTGCATATCTAAAGTAGTGACTTAAATTATTTTTAAAAAAACCAGTAATTGATTTCTTGAAAGGTTACTTTTACTGCATATTTTTCATCGTTGATATGTACTGATTAGAGCATTAAAACTACTAATAAAAATAGAATCAATTATAAATTTAGTTGCTTTAATGAAGTTACCTTTTATTTCGACGATTTTAAATGAGAAACATAATTAAACTTTTCTATTAATGAAAGCTTGATTATTAAATTACGTATTCTTGTGACAATGTTAGTGAAATGTGCATTGTAAAAGATTAGAGGAATCTTAATGGAATCTTAATTTTCGTTTTGGATTCATTTCACTCTGAAAGTTTAAAAATAGCTTCAAAATAATGCACTCCTATCAATTAGGATATAATTTCATTAAGTGAAATTGAGTTACGGTATTAATCAAATTTTTGAATGTAAGAAGGTTTTAATGAGGTAAGTAGCCAGTATGTTACAAAATACTTTAACAATTATTTTTAGTCATCTGAATGAATTATTGAACAAAACAAAAAGTTCCACAAAGAGAATTTTTCAATGAAGATTAAGAATTTAATAGTTAATGAAATATGTTCATTAAAATGTATCTTAAAATTGCTGTTTTAAGGGGACATAGTTTAGTGACAGTCGAAAATTGATCATTTTAATGAATAATTATTTTCCAAAAAAGTAATGAATAATTTTAATAATCAAAAATACATTAATTTTATTTGGATGATTCAAATGGTAAAATAAGAACAAGCAAACAGATATTTTATAATAATTTTATCATCTGAATCATTCAAATACGATGAAAGTATTATTTATAATTAAAATTTATTTATTATTAAGTATTATTTATCACTAAAATTATTAATATAACATTAAGATGTTATATTAATATGCCGTAGCACTTTTTTTTTCTCACGCGAAAGGTTTTGGCATTTCATAACCATAAGAAAGGAATGCCTGTTATTCGACAAGTATATACTATAACGACCCATCACTCAAATTAAAATCATGTATTAAAAACTCAATTAAAACTTGTATTTTTAACAATGTTTAAATGTATAAAAAAAAAAATTTCATTTTTCGTATGAATTGGAGAAACACATTTAACTTAATACACAAACATTTTAAAAATATAAAAGCATGTAATTGAAAATATAATATAAATAAAACATAATCATCTTTATTATGTCAATAAAGACTTAACATCGTACATTAGTTCCATAATTCCTTTTTATTGGAGAGAATTAACTTTTTTTTAGGTAACGTTAACGCAAATTATTATAAACTTCTGTTTTAATTACTTTCTCTCCAAACTTTAATATGTCAGTTACGAATATACTTATTTTTTAAAACTATTCCAAATTGTAATGTAGAAAAGTAAGCACCACAAGTCATTGAATAACAAATAAGTTTTATTTGATGTAGCTCTCTTCTTAAAATTCTACAAAGTGTTCTGACTAAATATGCTTGAAGCAGCACAGATATTAAACATGAATACAAATCTGAATTTTATTTAAATGCCTCTGAAACAAAAAACATGTGTGTTCTTATTTTTTTTCGAAAACATATAAATATAGATATTGAACAAAAAAGGAAATTAACTTAAAAATGCTTTAAAGAAAATTCAAAGTTAAGTCAAAAACAAATTAGAATGTATTTAGGAAACACATTTAGGGGGAACGTGCGCTCTGTTATACTTACATTATGCGGGAATATGCTGTATAGAAACATGCTCCAATAATATTCAAAATACTTTGCTTGATTCTAACGCGCGAAAAAGTAAATAATATATATCTTTTTATTTTTATTTTTCTGGAAAGAATTTTCTTCGCGGGTCCAAGCCAATTGCCAATTTATTCTTGCACAAGGCAAACCATTGAGGTGGAACATTACTTTCTTTAAATTGCAATCTCAGAAAAGGAGAAATAAATATTTCCAGACTTTACACAGAAACAAAAAATGGGATTGGTTCCGCGGAAAATTTTCAGTGCCTTTTTTGTTTTTTCAGGGTCTGAATGGTTAAAATTTAGTATTTATTTATTCTGGTAACAAATGCTTAAAAAAATATTTGAAGGTGAGCGATTTTATTTTGGTTTTGCAGAAATATGAATAATGTTATTTGAATCTTTCCAGGCGTAAAACGTGAAGCTGTTCTGTTGTTTATTGCGAAATGACAGCCTTGAAAGTAGAATTTGAAATTGTTTTAAACTTTGAATTTCGGAGAAATAAAATCTATTGTTTTTCTGCGGTTTTAAGACATGTAAATTCGAATAAAAATTACGTATTTTGAAATCTGAAGACGACCATTGAATTAAATGAACCACACAAATATTATACAATTATAACAAAAATATTGATGAATATCCTCGAAAACAAAAATTAAAATTATATGTAATTAATTAAAAGTAAAAACACATCAAATGCTGGGGCCTGAATAGCTGAGTGTCTGGCGCTTCGGTGACACAGGGTTCGAGTCACTGCGGCAAATGTTTGTAGTGGTTCGGAAGCCACTTTAAGCTGTAGTCCTAGTCCAATACTTAGGATCATAGAGGTCTTGAGGTTTTGTCAGTCTTCATAATTCGTGGTTCCTCGCTTAAAGTGAAGCTGATCCCATATATGAATATGTTATTGTAAGAGATGTAAAGTGAATCTCAAAAATGCAATTAATTCCATTCTCTAAAAACTTAATTATACACCATACATAAAATAAATTTTGAAGTTGATAAAAAATGTTTGTAATGTTTATTAAAACAATAATTATTCAATTTATGAATTTAAAAATAATATATTTACGAACTTAATTTTTTTTTCCCTAATATCTAGGGAATTTTACCAGTTGAATTTTACATTCTTGGTAAAAAAATTTCACCAGCAATTTTTGTGCAGCGTGAATTGATTATATTGTCCATTTTGCAAGACAGTTATCTGTAATATCTCTGAAAAGTACATTTCTAAAAGTTAATTGCTGATTTGAATTGCACGCTATTGTCTTCTGAAAACAAATGCAGCCTGATGGACAATTGAATAATAAGAGAACCAGATGGACAGATGGACAATTGTTCTGTGGCCGTTATTACCACAGGCGTCAGGTTCAAATCTTGGCGATGGCATGGCTGTTTGTGTTGGATGGATGTTTGTGGTTCCACTACTACACCACATCACATCACTGTGCATAGAGCTCAGTTTCCCCTTCACAGTTTGGGAATGATGTGGATGAGAAGCCTGATTGGGCTGTGTGAGGTTTCACGGTCAATATAAGATCGGGACCTAAGCGTAAAGTGGATTCTGAACCATTACAAACATCCATGTCACCGCCGGGATTCAAACCCGATACCGCTGGCACCGACAGTCAGAGCACTAGAAAATCGGACATTCCGGCCCCACATTTTAAATTCCAATGACGCACGGTCAATAGGTAGGTCACCCTACCAAGTACTGATTGCGTCCCATGAGGCTTGACTTCAGTGATCGTAAGAGAAAAAGAGAATTCAGCTCGGTATAACCTTGGCAGATTCCCAATCACTAAAACACTCCATGGCACCGGCAGGGTTCGAACCTGAAGCCTATGGTACCAAAAGACAGAGCTCTGGCCAATTGACCATCAGTCCCCATTTGTGAGGGGTTTGGAATCCACACTGAACTGTATTTTCCGGTCTATTTAGCCCTAAGTGTGCACAAAAGGACCGCTCAGCGACAAACCAAACCATCCTCCAGAAGACAGTAAAAAGAGACTTTAGAAAAATCACTTTAATGTTTGTAGGACTTGATCGAAGTGCTACCTACCCCAAAGTAAATAAGTCTCCCCCCTTCCTGCAAGATCACCTTCAGCAGAGAGAGGCCCTCTCATTATCCGGATAATTCCACCAGGAAACAACGAACAATGGAGAATAGAATGTTAATCGATGGAATCTTATTGGTTTCCCGCCTTATGGGCCAATCCTTCTTCCGAAAGAGACCGAAGACAATTTATAGTGACCAACCCTAATTAATTTATTCGCTGAAGCGTTTTATTGATGTCCAAACTTCTGCAATTTAGGCTTATCCCTCCTGTAACCGTAATTCAACCTCCCAGTGAGATTTGTGGAAGGGATTTTCCTCCATGTTCTCCTTTCTGTCTGTGTCTTCTGTATTTGCAAGAAATTCCGCCGAGAATTACAAATTCTGTCCTGTTCAATTGTGAGATCAATGATGTTTGGAAAATCTAATTTATATTCAGAAAAGGTCAATTCATTTCCAAGAAAAGACACGCGTCATAAATTCGTTATTAAATTTAATTTTAACCAAGCACTATTGAAAATCGAATTCTCTGTTAACTTGAAATATAGAACAACGTTAAATTGGTTGATATGCAAACTGAATTATTTTCGCCTCGTAAATGGTTTATTGAAGATGTTTATGAATATTTATGCGAAGTGATGACAAATTCCCTTTAAAAAAATACTGCGATTGTATTAATTTGGATGTAAACATATTTGTATACTTATATTTGAAAACAGTTGTTTACATATACAGTTTTAAATGTATGAAATATGTTAACGACCAATCCAATATCTCTATAATTTGCATTTTGTTATGTTTTAAGAACTGTATTCCTTTAAAAACTTTTAAACCTGTTCATTTAAAGTGCTTCCTTCGTTGTGCAATTCCTACTATTAGTTCATACTCTTCTTATATATATTTATATATCTTGTTCTAATTTTCAAACTTTCATAAAATACTTTTTTTTTCATTCACTCAAGTTCAAATACATTTTTTTGAACTTGTAATGGATGTCACTTGATGTTAATACAGTATTTTCAAATATTAATTCATTAAATTTAATTAATTTTTAATACTTTAAATAGAGTTTTAGCATTTTGTGTAATGAAACTCTAAATCAACAGGCAGTAGCTCAATTTCTAAAATGTAAGGATTTCAGTATTTTCACGTGAAGGCGAAGAATGCAAGTTCAATTCCTGCGAAAATCAATAATTTTTTGATAATTTGTGCTATAAGTAGACGTTTTATCCAAATGATTTGCGAGAGTGAGTTAGCAGTGCTGGCTTAGTGGTTAGAATGAAAGATTTTTATCAAAAAATAAAAGTGAATAAATTTTATTTCGCCATTTAATATTGTGATTCTGCCATATGTATATATATTTTTATATTAATTGTAATTATTTAATAAAAAATAATTCAAATAAAATTTTTCTTTGTTAACCTAAGTAGGAATTGGCGTTAATTTTTTTTTTTTTTTTTTTTTTTATATTACTTGTTTATTAATTTCAACTCAAATGTTAATGTATAGCATATAAAATATTTTGATAAGAATAATGTGGTATCAGTATTTTAGCTAAAAAATTTACATAGCCGAAAATGTTTTGCAAAAAAAAAAAAAGAATTTTTCAAAATTATTCCTTTTTTAAGATTGATTTTCGTTTTCTCTTCTCACTTCTAACTTTTGGTTTTAATTCAAAGTATTTGAAAATGATTGCACCATGATGGCCTGCTTTATTTTTGTTTTTGTGTATTTCGAAATTTTAAGCTGAGACATGATTTTATGTGTTTTTCTGGAAACGATTTTTAGAGAATGCGCTCTTGTGTCATAGATGATCACACATTTTTAAGGATACAAATCCAATTTCTTCTTTAACAACACTCTTTTAAGAAAAGAATTGAATAAAATATGTGACAATTTAGCTCCGTCTGGCTGGTTTTGAAATCACTGTAAAGGAAGTTTGGGACTCAATGGAAAATTTGATTTTAGAAAACGAATGCAGTTTGTAAATGTAAATTAAATATATTATCTGTATTAAATATTCATATTACGTTTCCGCATTCATATCGCTCAAATAATTTCATGCTTTACTTCTCAGGCTAAATTTCGATCACGATTAATATTTCAGAAAATTATGTAAATCAGCAGTCATTGAAATCTTGTTTGGTTTGTCGCTTTACGGTCATTTTGTGCCCACGAGGACTAAACAGACGGGACCTACACTTTAACGTGGATTTCGAACCACTCACAAACATCCATGCCATCGGCAGGATTTGAATCTGATGCATGTGGTACTAACTGCCTGAGCGCTGGATAATTGTCCATCAGGCCACAGTCATTGAAATGGGAGCCTTAATTACATGGTGGGTAGCATAAGATCCTAACCAGAAAATTTCTATATTCAACTGGAACACAGGGTGTGCAGATAAGAATGAATTTTTTTTTCTTAATTTCGTTCCTTCTGGTTTAGACCACAGATTTGAGCACGCATCAGGGGTTGTCAGTTTGTGCCAAGCATAATCCTCACGTGATCACACTACTCACGTGATTATTTCATTGTCCATAGTCAGGAATGAAATGATGGCTGGTTACTTTGTTTGTTTACTTACAGAGGTTTAGATTGTCACTCTATGGTCATCTTGTGCACACGAGGCCTAAATAAATTGGGACCTACAGTTTGAAATCGATTCCGAACCAGTAACAAATATGCATGCCACAGCCAGTATTCGAACCTGCAGCCTATGGTACCAATAGCTATCCACTTGGAAACCAGGCCACTACGTTATAGAGGAAAACTGAGTTTTTATTGCACTATGTATGGTTGTTTCAAGAAATTTGTGAAAGAAATAACTTATACTTTTGACATATGTATTAGTTTTATTTTTATCTGTTACATTGAACAATTACAGAATTTTTTGAAAGCAATTTAATTGTGCATAAGCAATTCACATTTGATTATATGGTTGCCAGTATCATAATGTAGTATGTTAGATTGATAACTTTTACTTTAATGAATAGCTATACTGTTTATCTAATGATCATAAATTTGAACTCAGTTAAAATTAGTTTTAGGCACGTTTTTGTGAGTTTTGTAGGTTTGCATATGCGATGATACGCGTTTGCTTATGCGATGATATGATATGCGTTATAGGTCTAATATAGGAAAGTTCCGTACAATGCTAATCTCTGATTTAGCAGAAAATTTTCATTTTCCTAACATCAAAATTTTTGAAAGGTTCCTTATTCCTCATAAGTTAAATGACAGTTTATTTCCGAAAAGGCTCACCTTTTTCATCAATACATAGAGATATCCTTTTGCATGGCTGTTCTTTAATAAGAAAATTTCAAAACCTAGTTGCAAAGGTTACATTTTAAATTTATTTATTAAACGCAATTTAAAAAAATAAATAATTTTTAAGAATGTAGAAATGCATAAAAAAAACTTTTAGTTTTTCTTATGCATTTGAAAAACACGTTTAATATGTTGTACAATTTTTTAAAATATAAAAGCATGCGATTGAAAATATAATATTAATAAAGAATAATTCTCTTCATTATGGGCAATAATAATTAAACATTATATTTAATTTTTCTATAATTCTTATTTCTTATAGAAACATTACGTAACTTATAGGTAATTTCTATGACCCAACGTTGACACAAATTATTATAAACTTCTGTTTTAATTACTTTTTTTCCAATATGCCAGTTACGAATATACTTATTTTTGAAAATTAATACAAATTGTCATATAGAAAAATAAGTACTACAAGTCATTAAATAACAAATAAGTTTTATTTGAGGCAGCTCTCTTCTTAAAATTCTACAAAGTGCATTCACGTAACATACTTGAACCAGCACAGATATTAAACATGAATTCAAATCTGAATTTTATTTAAATGCCTCCGAAATAAAAAAAAAACATATGTGTTCTTACTTTTTCTAGAAACATATAAATACAGATATTGAACAATAAAGGAAATTAACTTAAAAATGCTTTAAACAAAATTCAAAGTTAAGTCGAAAACAAATTCGAATGTATTTACAAAACACATTTTGGGGGAACGCGCGCTCTGTTATTCTTACATTATGTTGGAATGTGTTCTATAGAAACGTGCTCCATTAATATTCAAAATGCATTGCTTGAGTATAACGCTAGAAAAAGTAAATAATATATATATATATTTTTTTTTTCTGGAAAGAATTTTCTTCGCGGGTTCAAGCCAATTGCCAATTTATTCTTGCACAAGGCAAACCATTCAGGTGGAACATTACTTTCTTTAAATTGCAATCCCAGAAAAAGAGAAATACAGATTTCCAGACTTTAAACAGAAACAAAAAAGTTTTTTTTCTTTTTCTTCTGAAATCGGTTGCAGCTCTGATCTCCCAGCACTATTTAAAATTTGTTTCTGGTTTTCCCAGCTTAGAAATGGGATTGTTTTCGGGGAAATTTTGTATGCCTTTTTTACTTTTTCAGGGTTGGAATGGTTATAATTTATTATTTATTTATTCTGGAAACAAATGCGTAAAAAATATTTGAAGGGGAGTGATTTTATTTTGGTTTGCAGAAATATGAATACTGTTATTTGAATCTTTCCAGACGTAAAAACGTGAAACTCTTCTGGTGTTTTTTCCGAAATGGCAGTCATGAAAGTAGAATTTAAAATTGTTTTAACCTTTGAATTTTGGACTAATAAAATCTTTATTTTTTTGTTATTTCAAGCCATGTAATGCCAAGACATTCATTCATTCATTCATTCATTCAAGCTAGATCCCCAACACAGTCCAATGCGGCCTGATGTCAGTTGGCTAGCTTTCTGGCCTTTGGTACCACAAGCATCAGATTTGAATCCTCGCGGTAGCAGGGATTTTGTCAGGGGTTCGGAAGCCACGTTAAACTGTAGGTCCCTGTCTAATTAGCCTAAAGTGGGCACAAGATGACCGTATAGCGACAAACCACCTAAACACCAACGCATATTAAGATTGGTTATCAAAAACATCAGCCAATAAGAAATTTCATTTCCTGTTTGCTCAGCATTCTGATTGGACAAGTTTCTGCAACGTACAGTGTCAGTATCTGGTCAGTCCTTTATTCTCCTATACAATATTATATTTAAAACTTCCAATTTATTAACGTTTAAATTTTTTGTACACTTTTTTTTTATTTCTAGAACCACACTCTTTAGATTAAATTTATGCTGTTTAAGGTTTATTTTTTTTATATTATATTAAATAGTAAGTAATTAAACAAGAATTAAAAACGAGATTTTTTTACATTACATTAAATAATAAGTAATTAAACAGGAGTTAAAAAAGATACTTTAAAGTTAATAAGGTGAATTCATACTCCGAATCTATTTCATTAACTTTGAAACATCGAATACTCATTTACTAATAATGGCTTTTAAAACGTGCTTAAAGTTGTGAGAACTCCATTTTATTTGATAAATCTTAATTATTCGCTAAATAACCGATATTTCAGCATTCTTCAAACATGAAATATTTCTGCACATCTAAATTAATGACTTAAATTATTTTTTTAAATAGTAATTGAATTCTTGAAAGGTTACTTTTAATGCATATTTTGTATCATTGATAATGTACTGATTAGCGCAATAAAATTACTAACTAAAAATAAAATCAATTATAAATTTATTTACTTTTATGAAGTTAACTTTTATTTCGACGCTTTTAATTTAGAACTTAATTAAATTTTTCTGTTAGTGAAAGCTCGTCTATTAAATTACGTATTCTTGTGACAATGTTAGTGAAATACGCAATGTTAAAAGATTAGAGTAATTAATTTAGAAAATGGAATCTTGCTTTTCGTTTTGGATTCATTTCGCTCTGAAAGTTCATAATTAGCTTTAAAATAATGCACTCCTGTCACTTAGGATATAATTTTATTAAGTGAAATTGAGTTACGCTATTAATCAAATTTTTGAATGCAACGAAGTTTTTAATGAGGTAAGTAGCCACTACGTTATAAAATTCTTTAACAATTATTTTTAGTCATCAGAATGAATTACAGAACAAAACAAAAAGTTGCACAAAGAGAATTTTTTCAATTAAGATTAAGAATTTAATAGTTAATGAAATATGTTCATTAAAATGTATTTTAAAAATGCTCTTTTAAGGGGACATAGTTTATTGACAATGGAAAATTGATCATTTTAATGAATAATGTTTTATAAAAAAACAATAAATAATTTTAATGATGAATAATACTTTAATTTTATTTGAAGGATTAAAATTCTAAAATTATTGGAAAGTAGATATTTATTTGTTCATGATGTTATATTAATTATTATTTCTCACGGGAAGAAATTCCCATGAGAGAGGGATGTATGTTATTCGACAAGTATATGTATAACAACCTATCAATCAAATTTGACAGAAGACAAACAGTATTGTGGGTAGTTGCATTGTTACAATATTGCAATGTTACATGCAATTTGTGTTTTATACTAATGAGAACAAACTGTCATTCAATCTGATAGCAGATATTCGGTATGATGTATAATGAGACTAATGAGAGACCAATGTCTCTGCGACCTTCACAGGTAGAAGCAACTATAGATAGAATATGAACTATACCGTGAGTAGTTTCATCGGGATGAGTCAAAGATAACGAGCTGAGAAATGTCTACTCCAGAAAAAGTGAGGGAAGCTGAGCCCCCACCTTCTTGATGGAATGTCTTCAAAAAGACTTTTGGTGAAGAAGAGATTTCTACGACGAGTCGACCAGAAGCGTGTTTTTTTCCGAAGTGTGTGAATAGGCCGAAGTTTCCGCCTGTTTTTCAAAGTAAGACCCATGTAGCTTCATTTATTATGCCGTGTGATAGTTGTGGTCTGCCGCAGACGAGGCAATTAGATTCGACGTAGATTTGAAAACTGTCAGAATCATAGACCTTGGATAGAAATGCACTTGTAATTTAATCGCGAACTTGCTAATTTAAATTAAATTTGCAAGTACGTACTTAATTTTATTAAAATTTTTAATTTCTTTGTAAAATAACCCAGAGTACTTTATTTGTATCTATTTATCTATTTATAATGCTTGTCAGAAAAAATTAAAGTGTTCCAATGAACATGTAAGTGGCCCTCTTCTTGAAGCCGTTATAGGTCTAATATAGGCCGAGACCTTACAATGATAATCACTGATTTAGAACAAAATATTCTTTTTGGTAACATCAAAAATATTTAAAGGTTCTTTAATCCTCTTAAGTTAAATTACAATTTATTTCCGAAAAGAATCACCTTTTTCATTAATACATAAAAAATAAACTTTTGCATGGATGTCCTTTGTTAAGAGAATTTGAAAACCAAGTTGCAAAAACAATTTACATACTTTAAATTTGTGTATTTAATGCAATTAAAAAGTGTTGTTTTTAATAATGTTGAAATGTATAAAAATCACAATATTTTTAATAATGTTGAAATGTTTGAAAAACACATGAATCTATTATACAATTTTTTAAAATATAAAAACATGTGACTGAAAATATAATATTACTAAAACATAATCCTCTTCATTATGGGCAATAAAGATTTAACATCGAATTTAATATTTCTATAATTATTTTTTACTATAGAACGTTGTTGTTTTTATGCAACTGGTAATACAGAGGCATTTAATCTTTATGCCATAAGCAAGAGCTGCACCGCTGTTACACCTTTAGCACTACCCAGAGGGCTTGTGTGTAGCTTGAAGATAGGCTACAGAGGCGAGTGACACTACCCCCCCCCAACGCTCATCTTAGACCGGGACCTACGGTTCCAAGTGGATTCCGAACCACTTCAAACATCTATGGCACCGCCGGGACAAGAACCCGAAATCTGTGGTACCGAGCGCCAGAGCGTTAGTCATTCGGCCATCAGGCCCTCAGAAAACTATGTATTTTTTTAGGATCATAAATTAATAGAAATTATTATAAGCTTTCATTTTAATTACATTTTTTCCAAATTTTAATATTCCAGTTACGAATATACTTATTTCTGCAAATTATTTCAAACTGTCATGTTCAAAAGTAAGTACCGCAAGTCATTGAATAACAAATAAGTTTTATTTGATGTAGCTCTCTTCTTAGAATTCTACAAAGTGCACTCCTAACTATGCCTGAACCAGCACAGATATTAAACATGAATACAAATCTGAATTTTATTTAAATGCCTCCGAAATAAAAAACATGTGTGTTCTTACTTTTTCTCGAAACATATATATATACATATTGAACAAGAAAAGGAACAAGAAAAGAAACTTTAAAAGAACATTCAAAGTTAAGTCAAAAACAAATTAGAATGTATTTAGAAAACACATTTAGGGGGAACGTGCGCTCTGTTATTCTTACATTACGCGGGAATAGGTTGTATAGAAACGTGCACCAATAATATTCAAAATGCATTGCTTGAGACTAACGCGCGAAAAAGTAAATAATATATATATATATATATTTATTTATTTTTTATTTTTCTGAAAAGAATTTTCTTTACGGGTTCAAACCATTTGCCAATTTATTCCCGCAAAAAGCAAACCATTGAGGAGGAACATTACTTTCTTTAAATTGCAATCCCAGAAAAAGAGAAATAAAGATTCACAGACTTTAAACAGAAACAAAAAAAAAAGTTTTTTTTTTTTTTTTTTTTCTGCAATTGGTTGCAGCTCTGATTTCTCAGCACTATTTAAAATTTGTTTCTGGTTTTCTCAACTTAGAAATAAGATTGTTTTCATGGAAAGTTTCCATGCCTTTTTCAGGGTAGGAATAGTTATAATTTATTATTTATTTATTTATATATTCTGGTAACAAATGCATAAAAAAGATATTTGAAGGGGAGTGATTTTATTTTGGTTTGCAGAAATATGAATACTTCTATTTGAATCTTTCCACGCTTAAAACGTGAAGCTCTTCTGTTGCTTTTTCGGAAATGACCGTCATGAAAGTAGAATTTGAAATTGTTTTAACCTTTGAATATTGGAGGAATAAAATCCTTTCTTTTTTTGCTATTTCATGTCATCTAAATACGAAAAAAATGCCAAATTTTGAAAACTAAAGTTGACTACCGATTTAAATGAACCACAAAAATATTATATAAGTATAAAGTAATAAGTATGATAGAGTAATAAGTATCGTAATAGAGTATAAGTATAAGAGTAATAAGTATCATCGTAATGTATTTAATGTAATACTCCATCGTATTTAATTTTTCTATATTTTTTCTATTACAGAAAACTACGTTTTCTATAGGTAATGACTATGATCCAACATTGACACAAATTACTATAAACTTTCATTTTAATTAATTTTTCTTCAAATTTTAATATACCAGTTTCGAATATACTTATTTTTGAAAATTATTTCAAATTGTCATGTAGAAAAGTAAGCACCACAAGTCATTGAACAACAAACAAGTTTTATTTGATGCTACTCTCTTTTTAGAATTCTACAAAGTGCACTCGATAAATATACTTGAACCATCACAGATATTAAAGCATGAATACAAATCTGAATTTTATTAAAATACCTCTGACATAAAAAACATATGTGCTCTTACTTTTTTCGAAAACATATAGATATTGGACAAAAAAAAAGGAAATTAACTTAAAAATGTTTTAAAAAGAAAATTCAAAAGTTAAGGCAAAAACCAATTAGAATGTATTTACAATACACATTTAGGGGGAACGTGGACTGTGTTATTCTTACATTATTCTTATTCTTATATGTTCTATAGAAACGTGCTCCAATAATATTCAAAATGCATTGCTTGAGTCTAACGCGCGAAAAAGTAAATAATATATATATATATATTTTTTTTTCTGGAAAGAATTTTCTTCGCGGGTTCAAGCCAATTGCCAATTTATTCTTGCACAAGGCAAACCATTGAGGTGGAACATAACTTTCTTTAAATTGCAAACCTAGAAAAGAGAAATAGAGATTTCCAGACTTTAAACAGAAACAAAAAAAAGTTTTTTTCTTTTTTTTCTTTCTGAAATCGTTGCAGCTCTGATCTCTCAGCACTATTTAAAATTTGTTTCTGGTTTTCCCAACTTAGAAATGGGATTGTTTTCGTGGAAATTTTCCATGCCTTTTTTTGCTTTTTCGGGGTTGGAATGGTTATAATTTATTATTTATTTATTTATTCTGGTAACAAATGCGTAAAAAAATATTTGAACGGGAGTGATTTTATTTTGGTTTTGCAGAAATATGAATATTGTTATTTGAATCTTTCCATGCGTAAAACGTGAAGCTCTTCTGTTGTTTTTTCCGAAATGACAGCCATGAAAGTATAATTTGAAATTGTTTTAACCTTTTAATTTTGGAGGGATAAAATCCTTTGTTTTTTTTTTTTGCTACTTCATGTCATGTAAATTCGAATAAAATTGTTAACTTTTGAACCACAAAAATATTATGTAAGTATAAAAAATATTAATGATTATATATATCCTCAAAAACATATATTAAAATTACATGTAATTAATTTGTGTAAAAACATCAGAAATATTTTGACCTGAATGACCGAGTGTCTGGCGCTCTGTACCACAGGTTTCGGGTTCGAGTCTCGGCGGCGCCATGGATAATTATACTCGTTCCACTTTAAAACGTAGTCCCAGTCTAATATAATTGTAGAGCGTTATTTTGAGGTTTAGTCAGTCATAGCAATAAAGCAGTAAAGTTAGTCAATAAGGCATTAAAAAACAAAAGGGAAATACCTTAATTTATCTGTTTAATATAAAATGTTTCACTTTCCCATATTAATACATCACCCGTAAATGAGGTTAGTTTCAGGTTTAGTCAGTCTTGGTGCCTCACTAAAGTGAAGCTGCAGCAATGGCCTAGTCAACTGCGTCGAAGTCTTCTGGGCTTGGTGTAGGCTTTCTGGTACTAGGGGGATTAGTATCAACAACAACAACACATATCAAATGCAAGCGAAGCCAATAACCTTTTACTAAACGGCAAATACACTGTTACCTATCTTTAAAATTAAGGACAAATATTTTTTTTTTCTATTTTAATAAAATAACTTGTTATTTTCGGGTTTTTTTCTACATATTGGATTAAAATTAATTAAAAGAACAGAGTTATTTTAGGAACTTATAAGGTCATGTTTTATTAAATTATCAATAGCTATATTATTGTAAATATGTAAATGTTTTTATTCTAATATTTATTTAATTATTCAAAACATCTTTGTTTCCATTTGAAACTAAAGGTAAATAATTTAATTTAATGTAGTCGCCGGGTTACTTAACATTTATTAGAGAGTTTTTGCATACCGTACGTTAGTTACCGTAGGACGTCCGTTACCTTTTTCTCCCTAGCGCGCATGCTCAGTTTCCTATGAGCATGCGCGCTAGGGAGAAAAAGGTAACGGACGTCCTACGGTAACTAACGTACGGTATGCAAAAACTCTCTATTTACTCGAAAGGATACTGTATAAGAAAATTAAAATTAATTATTTGTTAAAAACGAAGTATAATCGTCGAAATAGGTTGTAAATATTTGCCGGCCAAAATATTTTTTGTTTCTTTTAATGGGATATCAAAATTTCATGGGAAAATTTCATTTCAGAAATCCAAAACAATATATGTGTCTAAAAACTTTGCTTTGATCTAGATAATTCGAGTTATACAAAGCATAATATGATTAATAAAAGAGTTTGATGCTTCTATTCAATTAGCGGATATAATATACATTTGCAAGTGCAGATTTTTCTCTTTCATACGGTATTTCACTTACTTAGATATTGCTTAAAATAGGCAGGATAAAAAAAAATGAAGTGATTATTTTCATTACGTCATTTTTGGTTTCCATTATGATAATTTTAATAAGCAATTGAATTATTTTTCACCACTAATTACGAGACGCAAACCTTTTAATGGGTAAGCAAAAAAATAATTCTAATGGACGCAGAATATTTATAAAAATAATTAATTTATTAGTTCAATTAAAACCTTTTTTATTAATGTAGTAAGGATTTTCTAAAGAGCAAGCTTCACGTTGAATTAATTATTATCGTTCGTTTTATTTCCTAATACATCATTCTTTCATTCCTTTTAAGATGTTGTATGGAGAAAAATGTTGGCCAATTTTCTTTTATTTTAAAAGTACTTACATATTTAGTCTGTAATTAGCTAAATAAAAAAAATCTTCGTATTTTTAATTTATAATTCAATTTATTTTTATTGTAAGTATGGAAATCGTATATATTGTAACGTTTCGGCCTATGCGAGACCTACATCTGCTTCAATAAAAAAGTCACTTCTAGGTTCAGGGGAACACTTTACCTTTTATTTAATGGGATATATTTATATATATATATATATATATATATATTGCGATCCGTCGCAAAACTCTCTCACTTCTTCACAAAAACTTTCCTTTTAAGACAATCCGTCAAAAGGGGGTTAGCTTTCTTCACTTCTCTTTCGAGTAGACATTTCTCAGCTCGTGGTCTATCACCCATCACGATGGAACAATTCATAGCATAGTATATAGTCGTTCCTGAGTCTCGTTATACATTATATTGAATATCTGCTATCTGATTTCAGTGACAGGTTGTAATCATAAGATCAAAATTCTGATTGCATGTAATCTACCTACCCATAATACAGCTCATCTGCTGTCAAATTTGAGTGTTGGGTTTTTATATTAGGTTGGGGAAAAAGAAATCCATTATTTTTTCGATAGATGGCTGTAGTGATCGATATCACGTAAAGTATCAATTAAACAATTTCAGATTTATGCTCGTTAGAAAGGTGGCACTTCGTACTAAAATAATTCTTTTTCTGTTTTTTGTTTGGTTCATTCAGTTGGGAGTTACAGGGTGTTAAAAATGGAAGTGAACAAAGAGAAAATTCGGTACATTTTACAGTTTTTCTTTGACAAAGGCGAAAATGCAAGCCAGGCGGCTAAAATTGTGAATGGTGTTTATGGTTCCGATACTGTAACAGCCAATTATGTGCAATTTTGGTTTCGTAGATTCCGTTCAGGAATTTTTGATGTTAAAGATGCACCTCGCACAGGTAGGCCGGTCGTCGAAAATGTCGATAAAATCGGAGAAATGATCGAAGTTGACCGGCATGTTAGCAGTCGTAACATCGCTCAGGAGCTAAAAATCGACCATAAAACAGTTTTAAACCATTTACACAAAGCTGGATTCAAAAAGAAGCTCGATGTTTGGGTGCCACACCAATTAACAGAAAAAAACATGATGGATCGAATTTCCATCTGCGAAGCCTTGGCCAAACGGAATGAGATAGACCCATTTCTTAAACGGATGGTGAGTGGAGATGAGAAATGGATCACATACGATAACCCTGTGCGAAAACGATCGTGGTCAAAGAGCGGTGAAGCACCTCAAACGGTGGCCAAACCAGGACTAACGGCCAGGAAGGTTCTGTTATGCATTTGGTGGGACTGGAAGGGGATTATTTATTATGAGTTGCTTCCATATGGCCAAACGCTAAATTCTGATCTCTACTGTCAACAACTGGACCGTTTGAAGATAGCGATTGACCAGAAACGGCCAGAATTGGCCAACAGGAGAGTGTCGTGTTCCACCAGGACAACGCTAGGCCACACACATCTACAGTGACTCGCCAGAAACTTCGGGAGCTTGGTTGGGAAGTTTTAATGCATCCGCCATACAGTCCGGACTTGGCACCAAGCGATTATCATCTTTTTCTTGCATTGCAAAATTTCTTTAATGATAAAAAATTGGCATCTAGGGAGGATTGTGAAAATCGACTACTAGAGTTTTTTGCAAATAGAGACCAGGACTTCTATGAGAGAGGCATTATGAAGTTACCTTTAAAATGGCAACAAATCATACAACAAAACGGTGCATATTTGACCCAAATCGGACAATCCGAAGCATGCTAAATAAAGTCCTGAAGTTCATATAAAAATAATGGATTTCTTTTTCCCCAACCTAATATATTTTTCATAAAACATACATTCTTCTCTCCTGGGAATGAAATGTCAAAACTCTTCTCGTGAGAAAAAAAATGCTACTATATCACATTTTAAATAAATATGTAATAAAAACATTTTCAAGAAATAAGAAACTTAACCTTCAATACTTTTAAAACTAATAACAATAAATACTCTTTTTTTTATAGGATATATAATATAACATTAATAAATGTAAAATTAGCTTATAAATATAAAATGAGATATTTTGCTTAAATTTAATATCAAATATATTCATTTTATAAAGTGTTTTTCTCTTTGAAATTAACTATAATTATTGATAGACTACAATACAAAAATGCATAACATGGATTGATTTTATTTGGGAATTTCTAAAATTGCATACCCGAGAATGAATTTTTTCAATTAATATGAAATAATAATACAAATTTATGGATATATTAATTTAATTATTATACTAAACAAATAATTATGATACATTCATTTATTATTTAAATGATATCTAAACAATTCTAAAAATTCATCTAGACTTTAAGATAATAAATTAAAAATAATAATTCATTAGGTCTATTAAAATTAACGACATAATTTACAATATTTCTTTCATTAAAAATATAAAAAAATTTCATATAAATTAATGTATTTAAATAAATGAATTGCAACATAACAATTATCTATATTACATACTCACTAATAAAGTACTCCCGTACTTAGTATTATGGTGTTTATGTACTATGGTATTCTGATATTCCAATATAATATGCTGTATCAAAAAATTCTGAGCAAAAGTTATATCCTTCTAAATTGTTTTCAAATTGAAAAATTTATTTATTTAGTTATTTGTATCATTAATCATTATATATTTATTTAGTGTAAAATAATCACATAATGTTTTGAGAAAACTAACAAAAGAAAGTGATCAAATCTTCACTAGGTCCTCGAATCATTATAATACATTATATAATCATAGTATTTTTCAATAAAAATAGACAATAAATTTTCTATAAAACTGATAAAACTGTAGATAATTGATTTCCATGTATACCAACTAAAGTATTTTCCTATATTTATAAAAAAAATCGTAAATTAAAATTTAAAAAATATCATTAAAAATATAATAGGCTAAAAACATAAAAATTATAAAAGGTATAAAACTTAAAATTATAAAGATAATAACCAAAAATCCATTAAAATTATAAAAGGTAAAAACCTAAAATCATACAGATAATCAACAAAATCCCATTAAGATTATAAAAGGTAAAAAAAAAACCTAAAATTATAAAGGAAATAAACAAAATCCCATTAAAATTATAAAAGGTAAAAACCTAAAATCCTACAGATAATGAACAAAATCCCATTAAAGTTATAAAAGGTAAAAAAACATAAAATTATAAAGGTAATAAACAAAATCCCATTAAATTTATAAAACGTAAAAAAACCTAAAATTATAAAGATAATAAACAAAAATCCATTAAAATTATAACAGGTAAAAACCTAAAATCATACAGATAATAAACAAAATCCCATTAAGATTATAAAAGGTAAAAAAACCTAAAATTATAAAGGTAATAAACAAAATCCCATTAAAATTATAAAAGTTAAAAAAACCTAAAATTATAAAGGTAACAAACAAAAACCCATTAAAATTATAAAACGTAGAAGCCATTGGTACCCATTCTCAATGCAAAGAATATACTTTATCCTGAATATTAATTGATTTATTATTGAAAATTTTTACACCCAAGAAAATAAATTCTATATTAAAAATCACATAAATTATTTCACTAAAAAACATCAGACTATTTAATTCATTTTACAAAACTCCATCAATAAAGAACAATTGTATTGTCATTCTCAGATTTAGATATATGGTCGTTATTTTATATGTACGTTTCGACGTTTATTTTATATGTACTTATTTTACTTTTATGGTCGTTTCTTTGATAGAATAATTAATTTTCAAATAATTTCACAAAAACTTGATTTTTTTATGCACCAGTATATATAAAGAATTACAATGCAATATATTAAAACATTCCTATTCCAAGAGTATGAAATTTTATTCTTAAAATATTCGTATGTATAAACATATATGACTAACAATAGTAACTTGGATAATATGTAACATTTTTTTTAAAGTTTAAAAAAAACAAGTAATATATATATAAAAAAAAAATTAAGTCAATTCCTACCTTTTTTTTCACTCTATTGCAGAAAGTCCTTTATAAATAATTTTGATTCATTTTTTTAAGTTTATCTGGCGCCCTCTATTCGTAAATACATGCAACTTAAATGTAAAAAAAACTAAAATTAATGAATTAAATTTAATGAATTAATGAATATTTGAAAAAAAAACTGTATTAACATCAAGTGTCATCTACTACAAGTTTAGAAAAATGTATTTGAACTTGAGTGTATGAATAAAAGTATTTTATGAACGATTGAAAATTTGAACAAGATATATATAGGGAGAGTGTGAGCTAATAGAAGAAATTGAAATAATAATTCATTAGGTCTCTTAAAATTAACAACATAATTTACAATATTTCTTTCACGCTTCGCCACTAACGATATATATTCCTAAATTTATATCCTGCTAAATATCTTATAAAAGATAAATCTTTTAACCCATATAAAACTAAAATTAATTAAATGTAATTAAATTAATGAATTAATATTTGAAAAAACTGTATTCACATCCAGTGTCATCCACTACAAGTTCAAAAAAAAAGTATTTGAACTTGAGTGTATGAATAAAAAGTATTTTATGAACGACTGAAAATTTGAACAAGATACATATATATATAGGAAGAGTGTGAGCTAATAGAAGGAATTGAAAAAAAAATTGTCGCATATATATGATTGAATAAAAACAAATTACTCATTGACATTCTCATAAGAGGAACAACGAATGAAATGCTTATTGCTTGTCCTTTTAAAAGAATATTGGAAAATCTATTTGTCTGCATCGTCGGCTAGTTCAATAACTGCAGCGTCAGTAATAACTAAAGAAACTGACCAATATTTTCGTTGAAATCATTCTTTTACTGGAAAGGACACCCCGTTCGTTCTGTTTTTTTAACGAAATTTTACACGAAACAGTGACATTTGACATTTCTTCTTTAAACAGTTTTTCTCCACAAAACACAGTTTTGACACATAATTAACGATGCAACCCCTAATAAGGTGATAACATATAGATTTCATTGTATGATCCAATGTTGATATATTATAAGTGCAGTACTATGCCTATAAAAAAATGTAATGGTTCATCAAATATTGTAAAGAAAAGAACACTTTTTTGCTGTACACTGAATAGGCACATGATTATTTAAAATGTAATTCTATTTTATATTTGATGTGGCAGACAGAAATTATTCCTTATGGCTCGTTCACACCGAGGCGTGGAGTGTTGACCAATGACTGGCCTCACAGCGTTCGCTTAAAACAGGCTGAAATCCACCGCTTCGAGTTGACCCACTTTCAACTCTCAAATGCTTGAAGCGTCATGTGATTTGGATTGAGTCAAAAGTAGATCTGCCATCTAGTAGAAGTAACTGGAGCTTCACTAGGCGCAAAGCGATTTATGACGTTTCGGTGTAAGCGGGTGGAAAAAATTTTTCTTGCCTGCCGCGTGACGAGTCGCCGCCTCACGCCTCGGTGGGATCGAGCCTTTAGAGGGTGCGAAATCAACTAGACTAGCACATTCATGAGTAATTGTTCTACAGTAATTTTACTAATTGTTTTGATATTTTTGTGGGGCACATGTTTGAACTCAACTCATTTAGGACATATTTCAGAACAACGTAGAAGACATCGGTGACAATCAAAATCAGTGTCAGTAAAGATAATTAAATGAGTCATAAAAATAGATCTTCTATAATTATTTTGGTCATAAGAATGAGAGAATTAGGAACAGTTGTTTATTGATAAAATAATTACCACAACATAAAATATCAACCAGATATTAATCTATTCAGCAACAGTGTTTTCAAAATTCTCCGATCAAATAATCATTCATCCAATAAAAACCGGTGTGCGGGTTGAAATTCTTTCATATACTAACCCAAACTGCGCCCAAACTATAACCAATACTACTATACTGTGCCCAAAACGTAAGAATAATGATTTTTTTCTCAAAAACTCTTTATTTATTCTTCCGAACTTATTTCATCGCCATCAAAGTAATCCCCTCCGGACACAATGCACTTATGCCAACTTTTTTTCCAATCCTCAATGCATGCTGCAAAGGCATCGGCAGGGATGGACTTCAAAACGCGCGTCGATTCACGTTGAATCGACTCAAAACGGTGTCGCCAGAACGGTCTTTTGAGTTTAGGGAGCAGCCAGACGTCGCACGGTGGGAATACGGTGGTTGTGGAACGATATGAGTTTCATTTTTGGCACAAAGTCACGAAGAATCAATGCAGTGTGAGCTGGCGCATTCAGTGCTTTCGGTACCAACCGAGATTTGACGCGTTTGAGGCCCAAAATGGAATTGACCGATCCTTTTGAAAATTTAACATCATCAGCAAGGTCTCTAATTGTAAATCGACGGTTTGCAAGCACCAACTCTTTAATTTTTTGAACGTGAGCTTCGTCGGTTGACGTTGAGTGTCGCCCAGAGGGCTCTTTGTCTTCAACGCGTTCTCTGTCTTCTTTGAACTGTTTATACCACTTGTAAACATTTCTTTCCTATATAGGAATGATCAAAATTCCATGTAAGCCATGTCTACATGAGAGCTTGCAAAATTGGAGTTTCAAACTATATGTTTCATTTTGAATAAAGATCCCAACTTATGCAATTATGTTTGCCAATCTTCCGCGGCTACCACTAGGCATGCCGTCGGTGCTTGATCACATGTCAAAGAGTCTGTTATCTATGCGATATTAGATTCAAATTATAACGGAAGTGGACCAAAATAGGCTATTCATAATCAAAATAGGCTATTAATTGTTGTATCATCCTAGCTAAGATACAAAAATGAAAAATTGTTAACTTGTTTTAATTGCCTCAAAGACTGTGTCGTATTGATCATATCCCTGTGAGCAGCCCAAAGTAGGCTGCACCGACGAATGCTGTTACTCATTTAGCACTATCTATGGGGCGCGTGTTGCTTGAAGATAGGCTACGGACGCGAGTAACACCACCCCCACAACGATCTACGATCATGTTAGATGGGTACTTACGGCTTAAATTCGACTACGAACCTCTACAAACATGGGCCTGAATTTCCGAGTGGCTGCCGCTCTGGCACTCGGTACCACAGGTTTCGGGTTCCAGTCCCGGCGGTTCCATGGATGTGTGTAGTGGTTCGGAATCCTCTTTAAACCGTAGGTCCTGGTCCTAATAGGATCGTAGAGCGTTATGGGGGCATTGTTACTCCGCGTCCGTGGCTTATCTTCAAGTGACACGCGCCCCCCTGGGTAATGCAAAGTGAGTAACATCTGTGCAGCGCTTGCCTTAAGGCATCCAAGACCAAGCTATATATGTGTTTGCCAGCTGCATTAGAACAACAACCTCTACAAACATCCATGGCACTGTCAGGATTCGAATGCAAAACTGGCGCACCAAGAGTCGGAGTGCTAGTCATTCGTCCACCATGTCCCAAAAATTTATAACTATGTTATTTATGTGTTATATAATGTCTAAACAGTGTAGTGATTCCTGTATCCAAAAGTAAGAAATAAATGCATATTTTTTTTTCTAATGCAACAAGCAAACACTTAGACAGTTGTCTTTTGGGATTTAAGGCAAGTGCTGCACCGATGTCTCTCACTTAGCACTACCAAGGAGGTGCGTCTAGCTTGAAGATAAGTTACGGAAGCGAAAAACAGTACTCTCACAACGAACTACGATGTTAGACGGGGACCTATGGTTTAAAGTGGATGCCTAACCATTACAAACATCCCTGGCACGGCCAGGATTCGAATCCAAAACTTGTAGCAGCGAGAGCTAGAATGCTATTCACTCGGCCATAAGGTCCCGAAAATTGATAACTATGTTATTAAAGTGTCTAAACAGTTTAGTGACTTCAGCATCCAGAAGGAAGAAACAAAAAATAAATAAATGTAGAAACAGATTTTGTACGCGATAGTTATTTTCTTTCCATACCATCTACATTACGTTAGATTGACCATCAAGACATGCACTTTAACTAGAGAAATTGAGAGAATTTTCACTGAGAGGTCCTTTCCCAGAACGTCAGTGGAGCGACGTGATCGTTTAAAGCCCAAAACAGCATCAGTCAGTGTGTCGTCCATAACGCTGATTAGTTAAAAGAGGGCGACAGTCATACCATAAGTAAAAATATGATGAGTTGTGATGCATCTTCCTGTACATAGATAATCCCTCCTCTATTGTATCCATTACACTCTCAGTTTCTAATGTAACTTGAATCATCTTCTTGGCACTGCCTATTCAAAAAGGATATTAATTTATCATTTAAAACGATTTTCTTCGTCTTTTTTTCAGTGAGAGACATATCTGTTGATGCATATTTATTACCATTATTATAAGCATTTTTGAGAATTTTTATTTATTTACTTTTTTTCGAAAGGAACATGTTGCATAATGAGAAATTGATTACTCTTCTCTGGATTGAATCCAATTTTCCAACTGCCTCAATGTTGCCAGAAGACTTGCTTTATGTCACAATTATTGGACGTGTTTTGCAAAGGATATCGATTTATAATTAACTGTTTTCCATTTCCATTTACAGACAACATTGTGTAACAATTTCAATTTGAAAATCTGTTTCATTCATGCAATTGCTCAAATGATAACCTTTTTCGAATCCCTTTATATTTGCTGCGCTATGAATTCCATTTTCTGTTTTATAGTAATTATATGCGTTGTTCATGTATTGGAACAAAAATACTTAATTAAATATACTTTATAATTTGATTACAGGGAAAAATTTAAACACTCACAACCTTATTAGTTTAAAAATGGGGATTATTTTGTACTTTTGTTTAAAATTCTTTATTTTGAGGTTTATCGTAATTTAATTTTTATAAAAAAAATATCGTGATTTCGTAAATCATTTGTAATGTCCTTGAAGATAATTTTTCTATAACAATTTTACTATATCTACAAGTATCTAATATTATTTTTAATATTTGTTTTCAATTTGCATCTATATTAATATTTCTTTTTTCGTTCCTCAGTTACATAACTTAAAAAAGTAATATTTTTGTATCCCTTTTTTTCAATTATATTGACAATTGAATGCCTTAGCACAAAAATAATACATTTTTCACCTTTAAATACAAAAAAAGTTCCAGATTAAAGTAACAGTTAAAAATTAATGTAAAAAATAGACAGTCGCATTTGAATATTTAAAAGAATGTAAAAAAAAAAAAAAAAAATTTTATATCCTTAGGACCTCTAAAAATTGTTTTGTAATCGGTAGGAACGTTGATTAATTAAGGGTCAAATGAAGTGGTTCAACATTCAAGGACAAAATGATTATAATGATTCATTAAATGGCTCTGAAGCATTCCCTTTCAATAATTTCTTAAAAAATTGTTTGGAACTGTGGATATTCATTGTGCAAATAAGAATCATATGAACTGGTATCATGTTCAAGAAGAAAATAATTATAAAGATTCATTTATTTGCCATTGTAGGATTTCCATCCAATATTACTTTTTGTTTGAGATTAGGAAGGTATATATAATACTACTATACTAATATAATAATAATATTATATACTAATATATATATATATACACTACTTCATTTGACGCTTATATGCACAACACACGTTTATGAAGAAAATATATGGTAATATATATGGTATCTATCTTGCGTTTGGCAACACTGATGCGCGTTCTAATCTATGGCCTAGAAGAAAAAAATTCTAATTCTTAAGTCTTCTTCTAATTCTTTTGTGGGTATTTTATTAGTATAAGGATCTTTGAAGAATCTTACTTTCAGTTTCGCTTTCATTTCAATAACTGCTGATTTCCACAAGTTTATGAAATATTAATAATGACCCAAATCTACCCTTAAGAGTAAAACATGAAGCAAGTTATATTAATACATAATACAGAAATATATTTAATTTGTATTTACAAACTGCATTCGTTTTCTCAAATCAAAATTTCATTTGAGTCCCTTTACAGTAATTTCAAAACCAGCCAGACGGACTGAAATTGTCACATGTTTTATTCAATTCTTTTCTTGAAAGAGCATAGATGGAAAAAAATAGATTTTTATCTTTAAAATGACTGATTATCTGTGACACAAGAGCGGATTCTCTAAAAATAGTTTCCTGAAAAACACATTTAATATCATATTTCAACTTACAACTTCGAAAAAAAAAATAAATAAAGCATGCCATCTTGGTGCAGTCAGTTTCAAAACGCAAATCGTACTCCTCACTTTTAATTAAAACCAAAAGTAAGGAGTATGATTTGAGTTTTCTCTTCTATCATATAAAAAAATCATAATTTCGACAAATTCTTTTCTTGCAAAACATTTTCCGATATGTCAATTATTTAGTAAATATACTGATACCACATTATTCTTAATAAAATATTAGTAATTCAAATATTTTATATGCTATCCCTTTACATTTGAATTGTAAATGGATAGCATATTAAATATTTGTGTTAATTTGTATTTAATAAACAACAAAGAAAGCACTTTAAATGAACAGGTTTAAAAATTCTATCAAATAAAATAAGGTTATTTAAAGGAATACTGTTCTTAAAACATAGCAAAATGCAAAATTATGGATGGTATTAATGGGTCATTAACATATATCATAAATTTCAAACTGTATATGTAAACAACTGTTTTCAAATATAAAGATGCAAATATATTTAAATAAAAATTAACACAATAGCAGTATTTTTGCAAAGAGAATTTATCATCCCTTCACGTAAATATTCATAAACATCTTCAATAAACCATCTACGATCCGAAAATAATTCAGTTTGCATATCTACCAATTTAATGTTGTTGTGTATTTCAAGTTAACAGATTTCGATCTTCAATAGTGTTTGGTTAAAATTAAATTTAATAACTAATTTACGCCACACATTCCTTTTCATGGAAATTAATTGACCTTTTCTGAATATAAATTAGATTTTCCAAACTTCATTGATCTCACAACCGAACAAAACAGAATTTGCAAGTGTCGGCGGAATTTCTTGCAAATGTGGAAGACACAGACAGAAAGGAGACGCAGAGGAAAATCCATTACACAAATCTCGCTCGGAGGTAAAGGTTACGGTTACAGGAGGGATAGACTAAATTGCAGAAGTTCGTGCATCAATAAAACGCTTCATCGGATAAATTAATTAGGGTGGTCACTATAAATTGTCTTCGGTCTCTTTTGGAAGAAGTATTGGCCCATAAGGCGGGAAACCAATAAGAATCCATCGATTAACGTTCTGTTCTCCATTGTTCGTTGCTTTCTGATGGAATTATTGGGATAATGAGAAGATCTTTCTCTGCTGAAGGTGATCTCTTGCAGGGTGAAAGGGGGAAGCGTATTTACTTTGGGGTTGGTGGCACTTCGATCAAGTCCTGCAAAAATTAAAGTGATTTTTCAAAAGGGTCCTGTTACTGTCCTGTCTGCAGGCGGATGGTTTGGTTTGTCTCTCTACAGTCATTGTGCGCACACTTTGTTCTAAATAGACCGGAATCTACAGTTTACAGTGTATTCCGAATCACTCACAAAAGCGGCTTGATGGTCAATTGGCTAGTGCTCTGGCCTTTGGTATCATAGGCTTTAGGTTTGAATCCTGGCGGTGCCATGGATGTTTTTTAGTGGTTCGGAATCGGCCAAGGTTATACTTTGCTGAATATACCGGTTCTCCTTCGATCACCGAAGTCAAGATCAATGGGACGCAAATAGTACTTGGTAAGGTGACCACCTTGGAACACCATGCGTCATTGGAATTCAAAATGTGGGGCCACGGTACCACGGGTATCGGGTTCGAATCCAAATTTAGTCTTTTTTTATTAATATATTTTAAATTAATTGAAAAGCCTGTTGTGATTTAGCGAAATAATTTAAGTTTTAATCTTTTATATTTATAATAGTTTTTTTTTTAATTTTAATGCGCATTTATTATTATTAAAAGCATAGAAAAATATTGTAGTTGGAATACATGCAAATAAATTATCTAATCTATTTTTCGTTTTTTTAGAAACACTTTCATCATTTATCTTATTAGTTATCTTTTATTATCACCATTAAATTTTTATCATTATAATCAATTATCATGATAATTCGATGACCTTGAGGAGATTAGATCATGATTTATTACTTTTCTCAATTCATTTTTCATTTATTTTACACTAAATAAATATACAATGATTAATGATGAATAATAAATTAATAAATTCTTCAATTTGATAACAATTGAGAATGCTGTAACTTTGGCTTAGCATTTTTTGATACACTGAGATATATTGATCAAATAAGGAAATACTTTATTATTGGGTATGTTCTATTGATAAGTGTTGTGTTTTAATACATTTACTTAAACATATTAATTTGTAATAACATTTTAAATATTTTAGTGGAAGAAATATTGTAAATTTTGCTGTTAATTTTTAATAGTCCTAATAAATTACTATTTTAAATTAATGATTAGATGAATTTTTAGAATTTAGATATAATTTGAATAATAAATGAATATATCATAATTATATGTCTAATATAATAATTCCATTAAAATTGAAAAATAAACAACGGAATTAATAATTAATTATTGAAATTAATAAACAACGAAGAAACCACTTTAAATAAACACTTTTGCAGGTTTTATCATCTAAAATAAAATTAATAAAAGGAATACTGTTCTTAAAACATAACAAAATGCAAATTATCGAAGCAATGGATTCGTCGTTAGCATGTCTCATAAATTTCAAGCTGTATATGTAAACAAATGTTTTCAAATATAAGGATGCAAATACATTTAAATAAAAATTAACACAATAGCAGTATTTTTGTAAAGGGAATTTCTCTACCCTTCGCATAAATATTCATAAACATCTTCAATAAACCATTTACGATCCGAAAATAATTCAGTTTGCATATATCTGCTGATTTAATGTTGTTGTGTATTTCAAGATAACAGAGACTTCGATTTTCAATAGTGTTTGGTTAAAATTAAATTTAATAACTAATGTATGCCATGCATGTCTTTTCCGTGGAAATGAATTGACCTTTTCTGAATACAAATTAGATTTTCCAAACTTCATTGATCTCCCAATTGAACAGGACAGAATTTGTAAGTGTCGACGGAATTTCTTGAAATGCAGAAGACACGGACAGGAAGGAAAACCGGAGGAAAATCCATTTCACAAATCTTGCTCGGAGGTTGAATTACGGTTACAGGAGGGATAAGCCTAAATTGCAGAAGTTTGGGCATCAATAAAACGCTTCGTCGGATAAATTAATTAGGGTGGTCACTATAAATTGTCTTCGGTCTCAACGGAAGAAGGATTAGCCCATAAGGCGGGAAATCAATAAGATTCCATGGATTAACATTTTATTCTCAATTGTTCGTTGTTTCCTGGTGGAATTATCTGGATAATGAGAGGTGCCTTTGCTTGCTGAAGGTGATCTTCTCTTGCAGGAAGAGGGGGAAAGGCTTATTTATTTGGGGTAGGTGGCACTTCGATCAAGTCCTGCAAAAATTAAAGTCATTCTTCTAAAGGCTCTTAGTACTGTCTGCAGACGGATGGTTTGGTTTGTCGCTCTAATTTAATTTTGTACACACTTTAGGCTAAATAGACCGAAACCTACAGTTTAGAGGGGATTCCGAAACACTCACAAAAAGGCCTGATGGCCAATTAGCTTGCGCTCTGACCATATGCTTCTGGTTCGAATCCTGGCGATACCATGGAGGTTTTTTAGTGGTCCGGAATCTGCCTAATTTATATCGTGCTGAATATTCCGGTTCTCCTTCGATCATCGAAGTCAAGCATCATGGCACGCAGTCAGTACTTGGGTGA
Source organism: Caerostris darwini (assembly GCA_021605075.1). NCBI lineage: Eukaryota > Metazoa > Arthropoda > Arachnida > Araneae > Araneidae > Caerostris > Caerostris darwini. The sequence goes on from BPLQ01008329.1 coordinate 117,051, forward strand.
CCACCTGGAAACACCGTGTGTCTTTGGCATTCAATGGCCTCAATGACCGAGTGTCTAGCGCCATGGCGCTCGGTGCCTCAGATTTCGAGTTCGAGTCCCGGAAGTGGGATAGATGTGTAGTGCTTCGGAATCTATTTTAAGCCGTATGTCCCGGTCTCATATGGCCGTAGAGCGTCATAGAGCCCAATCAGAATTCTCACTCACATCATTCCCAAACTGTAAAGGGGCATCTCAGCTCAAGGCACAGTGGTGTGGTGTGGTGTGGTGTAGTAGTAGAGCCACTCTCAAACATCCAAAGTAAAAAGTGTGATGAGTTTTATCTTCTATCATAAATAAAAAATGCATAATTTTGTCAAATTCTTCTCTTGCAAATGATTTTCTGATTTTTTTTTTTTTTTAGCTAACATATTGATACCACATTATTCTTAATAAAACATTAGTAATTAAAATATTTTATTTGCTGTCCCATAACATTTGAATTAAAATTAATAAACAACGAAGAATGCATTTTATATGAACAAGTTTATAGGATTTATCAAATAAAATAAAACTATTTAAAGGAATGATGTTCTAAAAACTTAAAGAAATGCAAATTATAGAGGAAACGATTTCGCCATTAACATATTTCATAAATTTCAAACTGTATACGTAAACAACCGTTTTCAAATTTAAGGATGCAAATATATTTAAATGCAAATTAACACAATAGCAGTATTTTTGTAATGGGAATTTCTCATCCCTTCACATAAATATTCATAAACAACTTCAATAAACCATCTACGATACGAAAATATTTCAGTTTGCATATCTGCCAATTTAATGTTATTGTGTATTTCAAGTTAACAGACTTCGATCTTCAATAGTGTTTGGTTAAAATTAAAATTAATAATTAATTTATGCCACGCTCGTCTTTTCGGGGAAATGAATTGATCTTTTCTGAATATAAATTAGATTTTCCAAACTTCATTGATCTCACAACCGAACAAAACAGAATTTGCAAGTGTCGGCGGATTTTCTTGCAAATGCAGAAGACGCAGACAGAAAGGAGACGCAGAGGAAAATCCCTTCCACAAATCTCGCCCGGAGGTTGAATTACGGTTACAGGAGGGATAAGCCTAAATTGCAGAAGTTCGTGCATCAATAAAAGGCTTCATCGGATAAATTAATTAGGGTGTTCACTATAAATTGTCTTCGGAAGATGGATTGGCTCATAAGGCGGGAAACCAATAAGATTACATTGATTAACGTTTTATTCTCCACTGTTCGTTGTTTCCTGGTGGAATTATACGGATAATGAGAGGACCCTTCTCTGCTGAAGGTGATCTTCCCTTGCAGGAAGGGGGGGGACTTATTTACTTTGGGGTAGGTGGCACTTTGATCAAATCCTACAAAAATTAAAGTGATTTTTCTAAAGGTTCTTATTACTGTCTGCAGGCGGATGGTTTGGTGTGTCGCTCTACGGTCATTTTGTGCACACATTAATCCCATCAGACTGGGACCTACAACTTATATTGGATTCCAAACAACTGACGAAAGGGACCTGATAACCAATTGGCCAGCGCTCTGGCCAATGGCATCATAGGCTTTAGGTTCGAATCCTGGTGGTGCCATGGAGGAGTTTTAGTGGTTCAGAATCTGCCAAGGTTATACCGTGCTGAATATACCGGTTCTCTTTTGATCAGCGCAGTTAAGCATTATGGGATGCAGTCAGTACTTGTTAGGGTGACCACCTGGGAACACCGTGTGTCATTGGCATTCAAAATGTGGGGTCTGAATGGCCAGGCGTCTAGCTCCTGGCACTCTGTTCCAGAGATTTCATGTTCGAAACCCGGCGTTGCCATGCATGTTTCTAATGGTGCGGAATCTACTTTAAACAATAGGTCACGGTCTTATATAGAGTCATAAAATCCAATCAGACCCACCCACATCATTCCAAAAATGTAAAGGAACAACTCACCTACTATGCTATCTATCTACGTATATCAAACAAAACAAAGAATAAAGCATGCCTTCTTGGAGAAATCATTTTCAAATTCTTTTAATTAAAACTAACAATAATAATTATGATTTGCGGTTTTTTTTCTATCTTAAAAAAGGCATAATATTGGCAATTTCTTTTCTTGCAAGATATTTTCTCAATTTTTTAACTAATACTCGTATACAGATAATACATTTTTCTTAATGAAATAGTAGTTATTAAAAGATTTTATATGATATCCCTTTACATTTGTATTGAAATTAATAAACGATGAAGAATGCAATTGAGATGTACAGATAGAAGGTTTTATCAAATAAAAAAAGGCTATTTAAAGGAATACTGTTCTTAAAACATAACAAAATGCAAATTATCGAGGCAATGTATTGGTCGTTAACATATCAAATAAATTTCAAACTGTATATGTAAACAACTGTTTTCAAATATAAGGATGCAGATACATTTAAATAAAAATTAACACAATAGCAGTATTTTTGTAAAGGGAATTTCTCTACCCTTCGCATAAATATTCATAAACATCTTCAATAAACCATTTACGATCCGAAAATAATTCAGTTTGCATATATCTGCTGATTTAATGTTGTTGTGTATTTCAAGATAACAGAGACTTCGATTTTCAATAGTGTTTGGTTAAAATTAAATTTAATAACTAATTTATGCCATGCATGCCTTTTCCGTGGAAATGAATTGACCTTTTCTGAATACAAATTAGACTTTCCAAACTTCATTGATCTCCCAACTGAACAGGACAGAATTTGTAAGTGTCGGCGGAATTTCTTGCAAATGCAGAAGACACAGACAGAAAGGAGAACCGGAGGAAAATCCATTTCACAAATCTCGCGTTTGGAGGTTAAATTACGGTTACAGGACAGACAGCCTAAATTGCAGAAGTTTGTGCATCAATAAAACGCTTCATCGGATAAATTAAGTAGGGTTGGTCACTATAAATTGTTTTCGGTCTCTTTGGAAGAAGGATTGGCTCATAAGGCGGGAAACCAATAAGATTCCATCGATCAACATTCTATTCTCCATTGTTCGTTGTTTCCCTGGTGGAATTATCCGGATAATGAGATTCTCTGCTGAAGGTGATCCTCTCTTGCAGAAAGGGGGGGAGGACTCATTTACTTTGTGGCAGGTGGCCCTTCGATCAAGTCCTGCAAAAATTAAAGTGGTTTTTCTAAAGGCTCATATTACTGTCTGCGGGCGGATGTTTTTTTTTGTCGCTCTGCGATCATTTTGTTCATACTTTGGGCTAATTAGAGCAGAACCTACAGTTTAGAATGCATTCCGAACCACTCGCAAAAGCCGTATTTCGTAGCCGTTGCAGTTAAAACCATTCTATTTTGAAACACTGAAACACTGGTCTATTTATATTGATTTAAAATGTATTCACTAATTACAGCAAGTGTAAATTGTATCGTCACAATTTAAGGCAATAAGCAACAGCAAAAGTTAAAAGAAAGCTGAAGCATATGCATTAGGTAGTATACAAGAAGTTGCGGCCTGATGGCTAGCACTCTGACATTTGGTAACCCAAGAATCAGGTTTGAATTTTGGCTGTGGCAAAGATGGTTGTTAGTGTTTCGGAATGCACAATTAACTATAGGTCTCGGTCTGTTTAACCCTCATGTGCACAAATTGACCGTACAGCGACAAACCATACCATCATAAAAATTTTATTTGAAGAAATAATCAAATTGAAAATATTGTAGAAAAGATATATACAGAGATACATACTGAGATATATACAGAGACAGTTTCAGAATATATTTAGTTAGGCTATTTTATTTCAGCAAACCTATTACATCGCCTTAATATATAATATTTTACGTTATAATGCGATATTCTTGTTCTTCCTCTAGCCAGTCTCATCAGGAATGCTAAATGTCTCATGTTCGTTGTTTCCTGGTGGAATTATCCGGATAATGAAAGGGCCTTCCCCTGCTGAAGGTGATCTTCTCTTGTAGGAAGGGGACGGGGGGACATATTTAGATAGTGGTAGGTAGCACTTCGTCAAGTGCTGTAAAAATTAAAGTCCTTTTTCTAATGGCTCTTATTACTAGTTTATCGCTTCACGGTTATCCGATCGTCTATGGAGCAGAGCTGCAACTAATTTCAGAAAAAAAATTGCATATTCGTGCATTTGATATATGTTGTTGTTGTTACTAATCCCCCTGGTGCAAGAAAGCCTACACCAGATCCAGGACACTCCATCGCAGACGAATGGGCCATGGCTAAGGGCAATATGCAGTTTTACTTTAGAGAGGAAACACGAGGGCTGAAGACTGACTAAACTTCAAGACAACATTCAACGATTCCATTAGATCGGGACTGCGATTTAAAATGGCTTCCGAAACTCTACAAACAACCATGGGATAACTCGAACAAGAAATCTGTGGCACTTGGCCATTCAGGCTCTGAGGATATTCTGTTAAGAATTTTTTTCAAAATACATTCCTAATTTATTTTCAAATTTACAGGGTCTAAAGAGGGTTACGGGGATTCGAATACGAAACCTGGGGCAGATACTCGGCCACTCGGGCCCCAATATTTAATGTGTTTTTAGACTAACTAATTACATGTAATTTTAATATATGTTTTTGAGAATATATATAATTATTAAAATTTTTTATAATCATAAAAAAATTTTGTGGTTCATTTAAATCAATGGTCAGTTTTTAAAATGCAGTATTTTTATTCGAATTTACATGTCTTGAAATAGTAGAAAACCAAAGGAAAGTTTCTCCAAAACTTAAAAATTTTTAAAGCTTAAAACAATTTCAAATTCTACTTTCACGGCTGTCATTTTTTGAAAAATAACAGAAGAGCTTCACGTTTTACGCCTGGAAAGATTCAAATAACAGTATTCATATTTCTGCAAAACCACACTAAAATCACTTCCCTTCAATTATTTTTTTAAGCATTTGTTACCATAATAAATAAATAAATAAATAGTAAATTATAACCATTCCAAAGCTGAAAAAGCAAAAAAAAAAGCATGGAAAATTTCCACGAAAACAATCCCATTTCTAAGTTAGGAAAACCTGAAACAAATTTTAAATAGCGCTGTGAGATCAGAGCTGCAACCGATTTCAAGTAAAAAAGAAAAGAACAAAAACATTTTTTTGTTTCTGTTTAAAGTCTGGAAATCATTATTTCTGTTTTCTGGGATTGCAATTTAAAGAAAGTAATGCTCCACCTCAATGGTTTGCCTTGTGCAAGAATAAATTGGAAATTGGCTTCAACCCGAGAAGAAAATTCTTTCCTAAATAAAAATAAAAAAAAAAAGAAATATATTATTTACTTTTTCGCGCGTTAGACTCAAGCAATGCATTTTGAATATTATCGGAGCACGTTCCTATACAAAATTTTTTTAGCATAATGTTTATATAACAGAGCGCACGCTCTCCCAAAATGTGTTTTCTAAATATATTCTAATTTGTTTTTGACTTAACTTTTGAATTTTCTTTTTAAAAACATTTTTAAGTTAATTTGCCTTTTTTGTTCAATATCTATATTTATGTTTCCGAAAAATGTAAGAACACATATTTTTTTTTATTTCAATTCCATTTAAATAAAATTCAGATTTGTATTCATGTTTAATATCTGTGCTGGTTCAAGCATATTTAGTGAGTGCACTTCGTGGAATTTTAAGAAATACATCAAATAAAATTTATTTCTTATTCAATGACTTGTGGTACTTACTTACTTAGTACTTCAAATGAAAGCTAAGATGTTTTGAATGATTAAATAACTATTAGAATAAAAATACTTGCATTTCGTCAATAATATAACTATTAATGAAGTAATAAGAAATGACCCATTAAGTTCATATGACTCTGTTCTTTTAATTAATTTGATAACAGATAATATAAAGTCTATTGATTTATATTGATTATGGAAAATTCCTTTGTTTTAGAAACTTTGATATTTTTTTAAAACAATTAATTACTATACCATGTAAGGAAATTAAAAATTCTATAATTTATCCAAATCTCTGCCAAATTTCGTCAATGGTTGTATTAGTCTGAAAGGTTTTAACATTTTCTTCAAACAATGATAATTTTTTTGGTCATGTAAGCGAGAAATAAGAGATCAGTTAAATCAATTCAAAAATAAAAACACGAAATAAATGAATATTTTATATAAATAGAAAAATAATTGCATATTTGTCTTTAATTTTAAAGATAAGTAAGTGTATTTGCTATTTAGTAAAAGGTTATTGGCTTCATTGCATTTGACATGTGTTGTTGTTATTTTTGTTAATAATTCCCCCAATGTAAGAAAACCAACACCAGGTCCAGAAGACTGCGTCGAAGGAGACTGGGCCAATGGCTAAGGGTAATATGCAGCTTCAATTTAGCGAGGAACCACGAGGGGTTGAAGACTGACTAAATCTCAAGATAACACTTTACGATCATATTGGACGGGGACTACGGTTTAAAGTGGATTCTGAACCACGACAAACATCAATGGCACCCCCGGGATTCGAACACGAAACCCATAGCACAAAGCGCCAGACACCCTGCCATTCAGGCCCCAACATTTGATATGTTTATACATTAACTAGTATGTAATTTTAATATAAGTTTTTGAGGTTATATGTATAATCATTGAAAGTTTTTATAATTATATAATGTTTTTGTGGTTCATTTATATCAATGACCATCTTCAGTTTTTAGAAGTTGGTATTTTTATTCAAATTTACATGTCTTCAAATAGCAAAAAAAACTAAAGATTTTATTCCTCCAAAATTCAAAGGTTAAAACAATTTCAAATTCTACTTTCACGGCTGTCCTTTTCGCAAAACAACAGCAGAGCTTCACATTTTACGCCTGGAAAGATTCAAACAACAGTATTCATATTTCTGCAAAACCAAAATAAAATTACTCCCCTTCAAATATTTTTTAAGCATTTGTTACCAGAATAACTAAATAATAAATTATAACCATTCCAACCCTGAAAAAACAAAATAAGCTTGGAAATTTTCCACGAAAACAATCCCATTTCTAAGTTGGGAAAACCAGAAACAAATTTTAAATAGTGCTGAGAGATCGAACCGATTTCAGAAAAAAAAAGAAAAAAACCTTTTTTTGTTTCTGTTTAAAGTTTGAGAATCTTTATTTCTCTTTTTCCAGGATTGCAATTTAAAGAAAGTAATGTTGCACCTCAATGGTTTGCCTCGTGCACGAATAAATTGGCAATTGGCTTGAACTCGCGAAGAAAATTCTTTCTACAAAAATAAAAAAAAGATATTTATTATTTACTTTTTTGCGAGTTAGACTCAAACAATGCATTTTGAATATTATTGAACCACGTTTCTATACAACATATTCCCGCGTAATGTAAGAATAACAGAGCGCACGTTCCCCCCAAAATGTGTTCTCTAAAAGCATTCTAATTTATTTTTTTGACTTAACTTTGAATTTTCTTTTAAAAATATTTTTAAGTTAATTTCCTTTTTTGTTCATGTTCTATATTTAAATGCTTTCGAAAAAAAGTAAGAACACATATGTTTTTTTTTTATTTCGGAGGCATTTAAATAAAATTCAGATTTGTATTCATGTTTAATATCTGTGTTGTCTCAAGCAAAAATTTAGTGAGAGCACTTTGTAGAATTTTAAGAAGAGATCTGAATCCAATAAAACTTGTTTGTTATTCAATGACGTGCAGTACTTACTTTTTCACATAACATAGTGAAATAATTTGCAAAAATAAGTATATTCCCAACTAGCATATTAAATTTTGGACAAAAAATAATTATAACTGAAGTTTAGAATAATTTTTGTTAATGTTCGATCATACTCATTACTTAAAGAACAGATTATTCTCTCTAATAAAAATGAATTTATTTCTACAATTCCTTTTTACCAGAGAGACTTATCTATTATGTTCGATGTTTAATCTTTATTGACTATAATAAAGAGGATTATATTTTATTAATATTATATTTTCAATCACAAGCTTTAATGTTTTAAAAATTTGAATAATAAATTAAACGTTTTTTTTAAATGTATAAGAAAAGCTAATAGAATTTTTTACACATTTCATCATTGTTTAAAATTACAATTTTTTTAATTTAATACACAATTTAAAATTACCTTTGTAAATATGTTTTCAAATTTTCTTAACAAAGAACTGCCGTGCAAAAGATTAATTTTGTGTACTTTATGGAAAAGCTGATTCTTTTCGGAAACAAACTGTAATTTAGATTAAGATAAATGAAGAACTTTCAAAATTTTTTATGTTCGTAAAATGAATATTTTGTGCTAAAACAGTTATTAGCAATGTAACGTCTCGGTTTATATTAGACCTACAAAGTCTTCAAGATTATCGCCACTTACAGGTTTATGGGAACATCTTAATTTTTATTTACAAGCATTATACATATATGTATATATATATATATATATATATATATATATACATATATGTATATATATATATATATATATATACGAATAATGTATTCTGGGTTAATGCACAAAGAAATCAAAAATTTAAATAAAATTTGATCGCAAGTGCACAATTAAATGACAAGTACAAACTTCACTCTAAGGTCTTGAGTTTCTGTATCTATCTGTCTTATGCTAACTGTATGCCGGCGGCATACCTTAATTATCACACGGCGTGATACACGAAACCACAAGGAGTTCATTTTGGGGACAAGCGGAATCTCCTGCGTATTCAGTCACTTCAGATAAAAAAAGAAAAACAATACTTCTAATCTACTTGTTTTAGAACTCTCTCTCTTCATCACTAAAAACCAGCTTTTAAGATAAATCTTCAAAAAGGTTCAGCTTCCCTCACCTCTCATTGGAGTAGATATTGCTCAGTTTGTGATCTATAACCAATCCCCGTGGAACAACTCATGGTATAATTCATACTCAATCTCTACTTGTTACGACTTTTGTAGGTGATACAGACATTCTCTGATTTCCAGAGTCTCATTATACCTGATTCCAAATATCTGCAATCAGATTTGAGTGACAGGCTGTTCTCATTAATACAAAACACAAATTGCATGTAATATAATAATAATTATACCCATAATAGGTTTATTATGTACTTGTCAAATAAACTACATTCCTCTCTTCTGGGAAGGAAATGACAAAACTCTTCCAGTGAGAAAAAGGTGTTGCAGTTTACTAACATAACATTAAGAACAAGTAAATAGATATTTCATAATAATTTTACTATTTGAATAATTAAAGTATATTAAAGTATATATATATATATATATATATATATATATATATATATATATATATATACTAGAAGAACCGGCCACGCGTTGCTGTGGCTTTCTTGTATTTCGTTCAATTATTAGATACTATAATTGGTATTCTTATCGTTTGCTGCCGTGGTTTGATTTGTTGACATGAGGGCCCTCTCAGCACGTCTACGTCGTACCTCACGCCTACGGGTATTGTTGAGGTTAGATTTTTTTGGTGGCATTTTACTGAAAATGATAACTGAAAAAATACAATAGAATTAAAATAAAATCGAGATATAATAATAAATGACTTAAAAAAAAAATTCACAATAAAATGTAAACGATTGTTTAAGGTACACGAACACGTTCGAATGAATTTTTTTGAAATTTTTTATCTTTGTACACATTTTTGGATTGAATGTATCTAAAAACTAATGATTTCACATAAAAAAATTTCATTATTATTATTATTATTTTATTTTTATAAGCTAAAATAAGGGTAAAAATGGCCAAAACTTGATACTGTTACAAAACATGATAACTCAAAATCAAATCAATATTTTTTAAATTTCTAAGTTTGTATTTGTTTGTACTAACATATTACAGGGAATGGATCTCTGGTAAATTTATATCTTTATTATTTTGTGCTAGTTTAAATGCTGTCGACACAAAATTCTTTCAAGATTTGCATGTAATTCCAAGCTTAACAATTAAAATAAAAAATATGTATGTAGCTATAATCATTTCAGAGTTTTATTACCTGCACACATTTATGAAAAACATAAATACAAAGTTTTGTAACATTTGGATCAAAATTACTTGTGTTATGGTGCTTCACATGAAAACAAAAAGCATAAAAATTCATTCTGAGAAAAAGCTAAAAACAACTTTTAATTAGAGATATTACTTTTAAAAATGTTGTAAATATATTAAAATACCATTGAATTATCAAGCTCATTGTCTTATTTATTAAAAAATATAGTTTTATTTTTCCTTAAAGCTCTAAATATTTTCTGAGCTTTGTTTTGAAAAAGTTAAAATTTGCTCGACAAAATTTTTTTTTACAACTTCCTCATATTTGCAAAGGCTTTTTAATATGAAATGACCTGGATTTAAAATATTTATTCTTTTTTCAAGTGTTTTGATCAAATATATTCAAAACCTTTGAATTTCACATAAAAATATCAACTTTAACTATTTTTTATACAATTTATTCTTTAAAATATAGATAAACATTG